>PVIR01019938.1:0-31142 GCA_004026965.1 Petromus typicus
TTTTTTTTTTTTTTTTAACATAGACTAGTACAGTTTTCTAACTCCTGTGTCCATTATGTAATTCCTCAAATTCTTCAAGATAGTCATACTGAATTAGTTACCGGAAAGCTGGGCTGGAAGCTGCTGGGCACCAAGGGATGTCCAGAGAGAGCTCAGCCAGCAATGATCAGGAAATGAAGGGGACCCTCCCGAAGGAACAGTAGGTGCAGGGCCGAGATGTAGCAAATGCAAAGAATCCTAGAATTGGTTTCCCTTTTATAGTTTCCGAATTTAAGGAGTAGTTGCTGGTGGTAGCAAGAGGCTTTGTTTGGTCCTTAGGGAGTTTTTGAACTTCCGGTGGCCTCGCGGGAGCCAATATGGCTGCCAAAGCCCATGGCAGGAGCACCTACATGAAAATGAGAGCTAATTGGGTTCACTGGTTAACATGGGGCTCCCTTCGTGGAATGTACCTGTCACACGGTGGAGGATATGCAGGTGCCGGGGGACCGCACACAGAGCAAACTAGACCCTGGTCTTCAGAATATCCTTTGAGGGTCCTGCTGCTTGCTTTCCAGGTAGAGGTTGTTTCTGGCTCGCTACTCTATCAAAGCCATCACTGAGTTGAACAAATATTTTGTGTTTAATGTGTTTAAGTTTACAGAGTATTCCAAGGTGTCTTCCTCACCTCATGGCCACAATATCTGTCCAATCTTCTTTCTAAACATGTAACTAAATAATTCTACTGACACGTGTTGGAAGCAAGAATTCAAGGTCGTACTGTGAAATATATAGAAACGTTCAAGTTCCCAGAAGTACTGAATTTGAATCACCCAAGCTTTGAAATTGTTGGATCTAAATCTCTGCCCTCTTGCTATATTTAAAATTTGGAATAATTCAATTTCTCTAACATGTTATAGAAGACATCTTATACAATCTTACATTCCTAATTTGCAAAAGAGAAAGGACAGCTGGCTGAAAACTTTAAATGCCATTATAATTGCAGTCACAATTGAACCATCTAATTCCATCACTTATGAGCTATCTTAATAAAGCTAAAATTATATTCTGTCATTTTATTGGGCTGCAGGTCAAGGTCTATTCATCTCTAACAACATAAGACCATTGATGGCTATGAAAACTTCATTCCTTTGGAATAAAGATTTACAAACAGAAAGAACTGAAAGCTTCATCAATTAAAAAAAAGAAATGTTTGCATGTGAAGATAGCATTACTGCACAGATGGGGCAGATGGAATAGATGTTTTTAAGAACAGAGGTAGTGACACGGATAAAGACACTGTATAGTCTATTATAACCAAGGAAAGGCTGATTTCAGAATAAAAACTCTACTAATGAATAACTATCACAAATATATCAAATGACTAATGGTAAATATAAACTGCCTTTTCTCATGCAAGACAACCAACTAAATATAGATATATGTCTATGAGTATATTTATATAATATATAATTCACATCATACATATATTTGATATCACCAAAATGTTTATTGCAATAAAATTTTCCAACATGCTCTTATATGTGAGATGTCCTTAATTACACACGTTGTAGATGGTACAGGAAAAAAAATGCAACTTCCTTCAAAGCAGGTTCTTTATATTCTTTACATTTCCATTTATTAAATAGTTTTTCTCATGACTATATTATGATTGCATATGAGTACACTGACTTGGGCCCTGTTGACTCAACAGAGCTGGACTGGGCCATCTGCATGTTTACTTCATGCTAAATGCCTTGTGAGCACTTTTCCAAGGTTAAATGCCTTGTAATCCACTTTCCTTTGTAGATGGTAAGTACTTTAGTTAGTCACATTCTATTGTTGGACAAACTGAGAGTCATGAAGCTGAGTTTCCTTCTCAGGCCACACTGCTATCACTAAAGCCGGAAGTTTGTGACTGCCCAGGCCCAAATCTCATGATAACACACTATACCACTTTAAGTGGCTCATTATTTTATACTTGCTCCCTCCGTAAGAATTTTACATAGACTGTGAGAATTTATGTGGTTGCTATTATAGTTTTTCAGATGAAAGGAGAAAAAAATATCTGATCAAAGCCAAAGCACAGCAGCCCTCGTGGTTTATACACATGGATAACGCCTCGTCAGTCCTGTTCTAGCTACCATTAGCTATCATTGGCAGCAACTTAAATACCATTATTTTGCAAAATATTGCAGAGTTTAAATATATCAAGAAGGAAAACCTATTAAAGGGAGAGTTATTTAGTAAGAGAATATTTTTTTCTCTTACTTTTCCTCTTTTAACAAACTGTCATGCTGAACTTAACCATTCCTCCAAAACATGAAACTAAGCCCTTTTGAACAATTTTAAACATCCCTACAAATGAATAGACATCGCAATGTGTCATGAAATCTTAGCAATTTAGAATGCCTACATAACATCCCAATAATATATTTCTTTATTTAAAAGCTATTTTATTGCTTCTGCACAATTTTCAACATGCACTTCTCTTCCTATAATAAAAAGCAGTAATGTAAAGAGAGAGGTGTCGGCTGAAGCAGAGACTGCGAGCCTTCCAATTTCCAGCCAACATAACAAACTACACCAATCACAACTTTGTGAGGAGAAAATGCTCTGTAAAATTATTTTTTGCATGTGTTTAAATATCATTCACAATGGAAAAATCTTTTTCTATAGAAATGCTCTAAAATAATATGCCTGGCTATTACCATGTGAATGCTTTAAAAAAAAAAAACATAGCCTTTTATAGTCACATATACTCTTTATCCTTTTCCATTTCATTCTAACTTGGTAAAAAAATGAACAAAATAGAAAATTCAGTATAATTTTACCACTGGCATTAGCAAGAGAACAATGGCAACTGGCTTTGAACTGCTCTTCCATTTGGCATTTCAGATACCATTCAGATTAATAGGTACAATAGGAGTTGAAATTTCCAGGGCTAGAGTTTAATGGTCCTCAGCCCTGCTCCTGTCTGAAAAGACCTATGCACCTGCAGACAAAGCCTCTGTCCATTACCATGGCCCTGACTAAGGGGAAGGGTGAGCAAGCGAGTTTCTTTCAAGTTGCAAAAAGAAGAGACTCACACTGCAGTTGGCTGTCGGTTTGCTCCTGATCTGGATTATGCCGGCTGAGATATTCAATAACTTATCAGGCTACTGGGAGCCCATTAGCATGTGGTTAGCGTGCCGGCGTCAGTGAGGTGTTCTCCAGCACGGAAGTGGCCCTTTAGTACAGCACACTTCAATAGTTTAAGTTCAATAATAATTCTTGTTTAACAAGATATTAGATTGACTCTTATAAATTGGAAGATTGTTTTCATGATCTGTGCAATCTACTCTATTAATAAAAATGGAACCGAAGGCTCTTGGCACAGTTCATTTCTCACTTCCACTTACAAGACAGCCCTAAATACAAAGATCCAGGCTTACCTGATTAGCCACAGCACTGCACGCCTGTGTACCTGAGGAGAATACAAAACCGTGGCTAGAAAATTTAACCCTTAGGTCTGAAATAGAGAGATTTTAAAATTCAGCTATTATGGGTGAGTAACAGCAAACAAAAATCTTATTTGTCACCATATGTTTTGAGAAACAACTTTTAAAAATACTTGTTAAATCATTTGGAAGATGGTGATGTATGATGCCACCTTTTAACATACACAAGAAAGTCACATGAAGTATAAATAGTCCAATTGGAAATATGTAAAAATCTAAAGATTTTTGTTTGCATTCTTTAAGAGACAGAAACAAAGAGTTTGCATCTGGTGTCTGTATAGTAACTGAATTTCCACTGTCTGTTCTTTAAGTGAGATTCTGATTGTGCCGCCTTAAGAAAAAAATAGCTAAGTGAATGAGCAGAATGTGATATTGCGTGTACTGTTCCCACTTTGGGATTGTCATATTGCATCTGTGGGATTAATTGTTTTAGGGACTTGTCAAATTTAATTGGCGAGTTTCACAGCTCTGGTTTACTGAATACATCACACCACCAAGATCTTTTCCTTGTATCACTTGATGTTAACTCTGTGATTTAAATATGGCCATCTGTGAACAAAGCCTACAGAATTAAGAAAACAGCTTTAGTAAATTAAAATCTTAACGGATGCATAATTTGAAGATTTTAGCATTGTTTATCTGATGTTGAGAGTAGTTTTCCTTCTTTTATGTTAGGTATCATACCGTGTACGTGTCCTGCATAGCACTCGCAAATGCCGCAACAGGTTTAGAGAGTATGAACACTGCAAGAATAAAACCTGCAACATCAACAACACACACACAGTCCTTTCAAGACTAAGGGAAAAGCTTTTCCAGTTTCCAGGGACATCACACTTGTTTCCTGCTCAGGGAGACTGGAGGTCTGAGACCTAATATGATGTCGCTCTTCCCACTCTGGATTTTCTTCACTCATGTCTGTAGTTGCATCTTTCCCGTCTTTGTTTAAGGTCCCTTCTACACCAGGCCCAGGAGACTTTCTAGACATCGTAAGCTGGCCCTCTCAGGCTTCCCTCATTCAGTCTCCCACAGCACTTTTCCTTCAAACAGTTACCAAAAATAACAAAATATTTACATTTTTCTTCCTCTGTACATTACGTATTTACTCAGGAAGTGTACATTCCACAAGGGCCAAGAGAATAGTTTCTATTTGCTTATTTTTAAAATTAGTGTAGATCCAACATTTGATAGAAGCAAGTAATGGTTCAAACAGTCACGAAAAGAAAAAAAAGTAAAAGGAACAATAAAATAATGAAAGTATAAGATGCTAATACAAATTTACATAATAACTGATATATTTATAATAGTTTGAACTTTCTGAGATCTTCACGGCTGGCATGGTGAGCCGCATTCACATTCTCCCCGGCGCCAGGAAGCAGATGCCCCAAGCGCGTGGCCAAGCCACGGGTTAGCATGTGCTTCAAGGAACCCAGGTGGGACACAGCACTGGTTACACTGGTGTTGGGACTGGAACTCCGGCCAGGCCACTTGAGAGCCCATAAGCGCGCACTTGTTAAATGAATGATGGGGAAGAACAAAAAGAAAAGAAGAAAGGGGAGGAGGGGGGAAAGGAATGGAAGGAAGGAGAGAGAAGGCATTGAAGAAAGGCAAAAAAGGAAGAAGAAAGGGATAGGACAAGGCAAAGGAAGTGCTTCCAGTCCTGCTTTGATCTTCTAAGAATCTACAGAAGCCCATCACTTGCAGAAACAAGAAACTTGAATTACCTCAGGGTGCTTTGGTTTCTCCATCTATGAAACAGACAATAATATTTTCCAAATAGAATCACCACATAATGCACAACGAATCCACCCAGGGACACAGAGGCAGAAACCTTGTTTATGTCACAGTCCTCAGGGCATCACCTTGAGGCCAGCGATAGGTACCTGGAAATAATTTTAAACTTTGCAAGCCATGTAAATTCCTTAAAAACCGACTGTTCTCCCACAGGTAATGAAAGTGGTCATTCAGTATCACCTTCACTTTCATCAGAAGCCCGGGAGGTCAGTTGTGCTCTCTCCAGTTGTCAGGAGGACCGTGTAGGGTTCCCACCTGCCCGACTCATGAAGAGTCAGTTCTTTGTCCTTTCAACTGCTGGTGTAGTGGTGCAGTGCATGTTCTGCTGCCAGTGTCTGCTGAGCTCAAATCCCAGACTACCCTAACCAGTCTCCAGTTCCAGGATGGAAATTTACTTCTTCTATGTTTCTCTGTGAAGTTAGATTTAACTTTCTGCAGGATCTTACTCACTGTTTACTCTCTGCTGAGAGAGTGCACGATCCTCAGACTGGCGCAGTCTGCTGTGATGCCCACCCTACCTGAGAAGGAGACGACTCGGCAGACTCAGGCCACAGGACAATGTTTCAGTACATAAATGGGAATGCATTGACATGAGGAGAATCTTATAATTCCACAAAGACCGTAAAGAAAAATATATCATTTGTATCATTTATAAAGAGAAATAATATCATTAATAACAGACCCTGAAAAGGAAACCTCCTGTCTGAGGAGGCTGGAAGAAGATTGAGTACACCACCATTCTATGCATGAAATCCTGCAGCGCTTAGTAACTCAGACAAACATAAAGTTACGTACAAAGTTTTAGAAACATAAATCTTGATCTTGGCCCCAAATGACCTACAATTGTCTGGTAACAGCCTAAGAGGTTCTTAAGGCAGCTTGGATCACAGACATCCCCACGCTGTCCTCTCTTCCACTGTATAGGACTTGTTCAGGTCACTCAGAAGCCCCAGTTTCAAGTTCATCATTTCTCTGTGTACTTAATAATTACACACAAGTGTTTTCATAATGCGGGCATTCTGGACTTTCCATGCTATGACTCTTCTTATCTGAGACACAAAAAGGTCAACTGATGGCTTTATTTCAGTTTTCATTTGAACATCTTTATATTAAAACGTATTTACATATACAAACAATGAAATTAACGTCATTGATTCTGTTTTCACCTCCCCTCCACCACCACCTTTGTATAGAGAAGCACCGCGTAATTACAGCTGTTAAGTGGGAGGGTTTGGAGCTGAGTCATTCCTGCTGGAGGGAAGCAGATGCTAACAAAGCAGGAGAAACCTTTATTTTCAAAGAACTGGTGGAAACGTATCAGTGAATTACTTTTCTCTAAGGTGCAGGGACCTTAAAGGTATGGAAGACACAGACCTAGATGAAATGCACTTCTGAAAACTGGAAGTGACAGGGCGGAAACTGGGCAGCTCCTCCTTGCCGGAAGCAGGTGCACGCCACCTCTTTCACTTCCCTGACACACATTCTGTACCATGCATCAACCTTATTCTGTGCTTCTCTGGCCTAACCTTTTGGTGACAGTAAACATGACTTGACAGAGGGTCCAACACAGAAATTACATGATCTTTAACCTTTTTGTGATTTGTGACAGGTTTTGGACACATCTGGACTAATCCATCAGGGAAGAAAAATACCCTTGGAATTATAATATGACAGCGATCTTTAGGAACCAACAGCCGTGCATCCTGTACAAGTCCCATCCAGTTAAATCTGAACAGACAGAAAAATAATGACAATGCTCCACCTAAAGAAGCTCACTGGTTTACAATGAAAGGAGTGTTTCCTGTTCAGTGAAAGGCCATAACAGCTCACCACTCAATTTAAAAAATGTGTAACATCAAGTAGAAAAATTATTTCCAAATTGATTCATATGGTTGCACTGTTGAATATAGTCAAATGCTGCATATAGCTGAAAAGCAGACATCTGTGGACATCTGTAGAATGTAGACATCTCTAATTATTTGTTGATTTAACTAGGTATAGTATCTACTGGTAAATTTTTATAAATGAAAAATATTTGGAAACAATACTTACAAAAAAAGTATTTATCCCTATAAACATATAAATAAATGCTATTGTAGTTACTACTTATCTGGGAAAAGAAAGGGAATAAACATAAGCCAGTATAAACATTTGTAGTTATTGTATAAAATGGGGCATTAAAAAGCCATCTTTCTTTGAAATGTGAAAATGGGATGAGAAAAGTATATTCTGAACTGTACAAAAAATTGTGGAAATTCAAGTGGATAATTTAATGAAGAGTAGAAAAATGAGGCCTTTTATCTCTATCAACCACTATCCATATTTAAATGTATTTATGCACACTGGCATGCAACTTTGCATATTAAACTAATAGACTACATTTTCCTCCATGATGAATGAAATTTCTTCCAGTACCCTTTTCTATTTTACATGACTATTTTAGATTATGACAGAAAAGCTGATTGTTATTACTTTCCAGGGTGAGTAGAGTCCCTTTTTTTTACCTCCATAGTATAAAGTTTATAAGAATTATATTAGTTTTATTTTGGTTGGTTGTGGGAGATTATGTACAAATCAGTTAGCAATTTAGCTTGAGTAAAAGTTAAGAAATAGTATCCATATTTCCTTATAGAGATATCTTCCCAGCCTAAAATGAAATTTAACAAAAATCATTTTACATAATTTAATCGTGTAGTTTTTTTTTTAAAATTATTGATTATGACAAAATTACTAGGAATTTTTTAACTCTATTGCTTGAATGACTATGATTTTTAAAAAGCATTTTGTCTTTGTTGTTGAAGTTCCCATGCTACCTCTGGGACACCAGTTATCTAACCATAGACTTAGTTCACTATGTGCTTCTAGTCATTTCCTTAGATGATCTTGAAGACATACTTTATAAATAAATATTTTAGGCCCCAGATTGTATCTATCAGTTTCAAAGGAAGGCTTTGTTTTGATTATGGCATTCATTTAACATCAAACACTTGTAAACTATTATTTTAGTCCATTCAAAGAATTTTAAATTAGCTCTCAATTCATAAAAGGCTCCTTTATGCCATTTTCTTTGGAAATAATATAATAAAATCTGTAAAACATTATACTGCTTTTTAATGTCAAAACGACTTTCTAATTACTTTCTTAGAAGTTGTTGACTTCTAAGATACAGTGAACAGTACTTTTTAAGCTACAGATTCTGTTTAAAATGAGCATCAATTCCTTCGAGTAGTGAAAGACTTTTACATGTAAAAAATATTTTTCAGAAATTCTCCTAATGATCTATAATTTTCATGCATAGGAAAAATCTCAGTTAAAAGCAAGTAAGGTAGTGCTGGAGCATGTCTCCAGGTAGTAACAAGTTGCTGGCAAATTCTGACATCTATCCTAGAATTTATCCTGAGTAGCAGACACTCTCATGGTAGAGCCTAGTAGGTAGAGAAAGGCCAAGAAGTTGGCTGAAGTTTCTGTGCCAAACAGCTCTCTCATGACAGCAGTAGCTTCAGATTAGGGCTCATAGAATCTTCAGATGTGTCCATTAATCCGAAGATTGAAAACACTTTGGTCTACTCCATGTGGATCTGGGCTATCTCTTTTGGACTTTTATAGACCTGTTTTAGAATTTCACACAGTTGGTAAAGATGAGTGGAAAGGAGATGAGATCTAACATCTCATCATCTCCTCCATCATTATTAAGAGCTATAGGAGCCGTTCTCTCCAAAAGACTGCCTAAGTAAACAGTCATCCTTACTAAGCAACTAAACCTTCAACGTAGCCCTGTAGATCCAAAACACTCTTCAGAGAAATTCCAAAGCTTTCAACAATGATACAAACTATATGAGAAAATATGGAGGAGAGGGGAAAGATTGTGGAGACACTGGGTCAAACTTTAAGTTCTAATTTAAAATAACTACTTTAATGCTGAGATTTCTCCTGGGTTTAGAATTAGGGTGAGGCTATGTCTGGCAAACCTACATGAAGATGACCAGCTCAACCACTTGAGCTAAATGAGTAGTTCTCAGCACCACAGCAAATCCATAATACTCAGGTCTGCTTTGAAGTAGGTGCCATAAACAAGTACAATTAGAAGGATTTTTGTTAATAATTTTTGAAGGCTTTGAAAATTTAAGTTACTACTAAGTTACTTAAAAGTGGAAAATTGGATCTTCTGGTAAAGAAAAACTGTTGAAGTTAGGATTAAAACAATGCCACAGAAGAAAAATCCAAATTTCACAGGCAGTAAAACAACTTCAAAATTTTCTGTTAATCTTAGTTTTATGAGCAAGGAATGCCAATTAATTATATGGGCCACTGGAATGAGTCACATGTAGACTGTGACCAGCACATGAGTGGAAAGAAGAAAAACTTATTGACCACTGACATAATTTAGCATGACAAGGTCTTTTTCATATTTTTCCCCAAAAGAATATTGAAAGTCTGAATATCAATTATATAAGAAGAGATGTAGTGTTAAAAACATTGACAGGTCATACCTTTGATACCCACCTGATCATGAAGGTGTGCAGAATTCTTTTTTTAGAATTGTAGGAAATATCTGTTTAGATATAATCTCCCAGAGGATATATCATTTGATGTCATTTACATATGATTTACTTAATGTAAATGCAATTTGTTTTTGAGTTTTTCTATAGCTTCTCAATTAAAGATTGTATAAAATATATGGCAGCAATCTAGAACTTGATCTTGTGGAGTTAAAAAAGGTCACTCTACTTTGTAAAAGAAGTTACAAGGAAAAGGTTATGGTAGGCTTGGATCCAAATAAGTGAAAGAGGACTCCCAGAAGTCACTGGTGTAAGGTACACCCAGCATATTATTGATTTTCCTATGAGAAGGTAAACAAATGCTAATGGTTCAGATCCAGAGAAGCTATAGAAGTAAGTAACGCACTCAGCTGTAGAGGAGACAACTTCAGGGAGCACTGAGAACAAACTGATGTTTGCCAGGGAGACCACTGGAAAATAGTAATCGTTCTCTTTGTTTATTTTTGTTGTACTGGTCATTGAACGCATGGTCTCCACACTAAGCTACATCTCCAGCATTTTTAAATTTTTCTTCAATTATTTATTTTTACGTTTTGAGAGAGGATCTTGCTAAATTGCACAGACTAGGCTGGAACTTCTGATTCTCGTGCTAAATTCTCCCAGAGTGCTAGAATATGCTGCCACCTCTGTCTAAGAATTGCTTTTTGATAAACACTCCATCACAATACTTCTACCCCTTTGACACCAAAGATTGTTGTGTTAGTTTGGACCAAGACTTCGATAAATCATTTATTATTTAGATAGCATAAGCCCCTAATATTTTAAAGAAATTAATAGATTACTGGACCCAGAAGACATGAAGAGCTTATGGAATTCATTAAGTTGGGATTCGGTTAAGTACACACAAATGGAAAAACAAAGATGTTGAAATATTAGTGCCTGATTCATGTGTCACATACAGGGATCTCAAGAATCTCAGGAAGCAGTCAATCTGTACAGTTGACTTCATAGTTACTCTTTAAGAACATCTCTCTAAAGTAGACTTAAAAAAAAGAAAAGAATGAAAACGGACTTACAAAAGGACTGAAAGTTTTAAGTGTATGTTGGATGTGAGGAGTATTTTTTTTATTGAAATCTTTATTGGTATGTTACATATACACATCATAATTGCACTCCACAATGAGGATTTGTACCAGTATAAGACACAACTTAATTCTCATTTTTTCCCATAGCCTTACCCACCCTATCACCCCCCTATATACATAAAATTTGTTTCCTTTTTTGTTGTTGTTGTTATAATCTCATTATTTTCCCCCTTCACCCTATTTCATTTTGAGTATTTTCTATTTCACAATATATAACATACAATTCTAGGACTCAATTACATCTTTATTTTCTCACACCAGAGAAAAGATGCGATAAAAAAGCTGTGGTTCTGTAGAAGAACCATTTTTCTGTGGAAGAATGGAGTATTACTCTGTCATAAAAAGTGATAAGTTTGGGGCCGGGGAGTTAGCTCAGTGGTTCCGGCGCCAGTCTTGCAAGCGCAAGGGCCCGGGTTCGATTCCCCGGTAACCACATAACAATACTGGGTGTGGACCCACACCCAGCAGCAACCAGTACCACATACCACAGTGCCGGGTGTGGTGGCTCACGCCTGTAATCCCAACACTCGGGAGGCAGAGGCAGGAGGATTGTGATGTGAGTTTGAGGCTGAGCTCAGGGCCAGCCTGAACCACAAAGCGAGACCCCGTCGCAAAAAACCTAAAAAAAAAAAAAAAAAAAAAAAGTGATAAATTTGAATCATTTATACTTAAATGGACATATCTTGAGGATAATCTCATAAGTGAAATAAATAGGTCACAGATAGGTAAATATCACATCTTTTCTCTGGTGTGAGAAAATGAGGAGTATTTTAAATATTTGAATATTGCAATGGTCTAAAGATGCCTAAGAAATGTATAAAATTATAAGAAGATTTATAGTTGACAGGATTGTACCTACATTATATAGAATCCCTTGTGTCTTCCTTCTATGATTAAAGATGGTTCTGTTTTACGGCTCAAAGAAATCATTGGGAATTGAGTGTTGCCTCTCATTTGGAACCCCCTTTTTAATTCAAATCTTTATTAGTACATATGAGTACACATCATCATCACATTTAACATTGAGAGTTAGTACCAGAATACTGCACAACTTGATTCTCATTTTTTTGCAATTCCTTCACTTACCCTGCAACCCCACACCCCCTATATGTATAAGGTTTGTTTCCTTTTTTTTTTACTATTATCACACTCTTTTCCCTCTCATTATTTACCTTCACGACCTCCTCGTAAGTGAAATAAATAGATCACAGATGTGTAAATATCATATTTTTTCTCTGGTATGAGAAAATGAAGATGTAAATAAGTTCTAGTATATATATAGTTGATATTGTGAAATAGAAAATATTTAAAAGGAAAGAAGGTGTAGGGGTAAAGGAACACCCCTTTTAACTCAGACATTTTTAGCTCTTTTCTTCTTGTTGTAATTTGATGGACCAATTTTCTAGGTGACCTCAGCACAGTCTTAAGTGGGGGATATTTATCAGTTCTTAGAATGTAGGTGATCTGCATTTTCTACTTTGTTTTTATTTCCAAAAGTTTAGTTTTAGATTGTTTTCCCTTTTTGTTCTTTTTCTTCTTTTTTTTTTTAAACTATCTAAATTTTCTCAATGTATTAAGCTGAAGGTGTAAGTGCATATAATAGAAGGATCTGCCTCTTAGTCATTTGTTTAATACTAGAAGTGCGATTTCTGGCTTTAGGCCATCTACAAAAACATTGGTGAGGGTAATGGAAATGTCAGCACTCAGGCTTAATGGTAAATGCTATATAAGGTTCTAATTAATCTATTTCTGAATTTAGCTACCTTCCAGTATTTCAGTTTTTAAGATTGAACCAAAGTTTCATTTACTTGCCAGTATTTTAGATTTAGTCTTAAAATAGATTGTTCCAACTTGTATACCTTACATATTCCCTTGTATTAATTTGTAAGTCCTTCTTCAAGTCTTGTCATTTTCTATTTGCAAACAAGCATTTGTAACTTCTCTTCCAACGTGAATACTTGCTCACTGATAGGCCTTCGGAGAATTAAATGCCTGGACAAAAGACAAGTTTGAATATTTCAGTAACATTTTCTCCTCTCTATCCTGGGATCTGGAAAATCTTTAACAATGTCACAGAAATATACACCTGACTGGGTTTGAAATCCAGGAGCCAGAAATCTCCTTCAGGAACATCTTAAATATTTAATACATATTTCATCAGGAAAGAGGAAAGAACCAGAAAGAAATTTTCAGAAATTGAATTACATTTTGTGACTGGAAAAGGGGAAGGTAAGACAAAGTGGGATACAGATAAGAAAGGGAAAATGAATTAATCTCTTTTATTATCAGTTTGAGGGAGGACCAGAGTAGCCAGCAAGGAGTCGGAGCACGCTGTGAGAGGAGGTCAAGGACATGAGGGACACGTCAGGCGGGAGACTGCAGAGGACGGTAAGGTTAGGGTTTTCCTCCCTACTGTGAGAGATGACGGGAACTCTTGGTTTTTGTGCAGGAGACCATCATAATCTGATTTACGCATTGGGTCAGTTATTGTGGTTGGTGTGTGTAAAATCGTCAGTGGATGGCATGAATGAAAGGGAGGTAGAGGCACAGTCACTGCGGTTGCTGTGGTCCGTGTGACAGAGGACAGTGACCCGGCCATGATGATGACAGAGTTCCAGGGACCTGTTTGTGGTCACGGAGTGAGCTGAAGGTAGAGTCGGGAGGCTTTGTAGATGGACCAGATGCAGCTGTTCTACAAAGCAGTGTAGGATGATCTTCATGGCTTAGATGGAGGAGGAGAGGGGAGAAGAACGCGGAGGAAGGATTGAATGGGAATGTTTTCATTATGCGCGGCTAAAAATGCTTTTTGGACATCTGCATATAGCTACCAAATAAGCAGAAAGTGAGAAAGGACGGGAAGACACACCGAGGTAATCAGTGCGCAGGCGGGAGTTAACACCATGAATAAAGGAATTCAGTAGGACACAAACGCCAACAAAGCAGGTAAGTGCATTCTGAGCACTCGCCAGTCCACAATGGGAAAGACTTCAGTAACCGGCACACAATAGAGCAGATGGCGAAGTAGAAGATAATCTAGACGATGTTGTCTCCTGAGAGGAAACGTACGAGAGCGATTGTGACCAAGTACGTGATCCACAGCCTCTTGTATCCCTATCTGAGCCGTCGTAAGGCACTTTTAGACACTTTAAAAGTACTAATTTCCTTCTGTGTAAGGAAAATGATACAATGAAACTTGCTGATGTTCATCTAAATTAGATGAACTATTTTTCGTATTCATAATGCTAGTTTTAAGTGGACAAATAGTACTGGTAGGTAAATTATGAAATGACACTCACATTAGGAGGAGACTGGGAAGTCGGGTCCTCTCGAGTTTGTTCTATTTCATCCTCCTTCAATCTCCGATAGTCTATCTGTAGCCTGGCAAATAATATTATAATGTCAATTCAAATAACTGAAATGAACATATCCTTGTTACTAGTAAGTTTTTCATTTATCCATTTGTAGGATCTTTTATTTAATTTTTTATGTTGGCCAATCCCAACCTTCATAACTAACCTGTTAGTCTCACAGCATTCTCCCTGAACTAAGAGAGGACACAGTAAATTCTTATTCATCATGATAATCCCTCAAAATTGTGTTCACACTGACTTCTCAAAGCAAGACGTGACACACTGTTGAACATCCTGGTAAAAGACTTAGTTATCAAGTGGCTTCTGCAGCTCCTTCCATAAATGTGGCAATAGAGGCAAGTGGAGTGAACAGCACTCACTCTGTGTTGGACAGTGTGCGTCCATGTGTCCTTGTAGTCACGTGATGTGATGATGTCTGTAAGGATGATGGTGATGGTTATACCGCTGATGGGCAATGACAGTTGCTGCAGACACAGTGATACCAGTAGAGGTACTTTGGTTTGTCTTACTGTTTTCATCTTGACATAGTTCAGGTTTTGTGTCTTTCTCAGCTTCCAGATTACTTGTAAGTATATTTTAAATGTAAAACAAGGCTCTGACAACCATCTTTATTCTCACACCAGAGAGATGGTGTGCCACTGGCTCCATCCACATTGCCTGGTAATTCCTACATTTTAAACTCTCTTCTGTGTGTCCTTTACTCTCATCTTTAAATGCTATCCACAGAAAAGCACATGTGTTAAGATTATATTCATATGATTTATTTGAATGCCTGAACATAATAATTCCCATATAATTTTGGGCAAGTCAGGACTTATTTCTGTACCATAACATTTCTTTTTCTGTAAAGTGGAAGAAAGAGGAGTTTAATGTTACTCACACCTGTAGAATCCCAGGTCCAAATCAGTTTTTGCAGCTGCTCACAGTGTACACACGTGGCTCCCTGTGCAAAAATTCCCTTCTGCTATTTCTACCTAAATTCAAGTCTCTGCTTTGATAAAGTAAATATTTTTATTTTTTTCATTCTCCTGTGCTTAATGTGCTGTTCTTGAATTCTTTTATATTTTGTTATACTTCATAATTTCCCCTCAATGACAAGTATCAGGCTGTGATCTTATGTCTCTCTGCCTTGATATCAACAATGTAATCCATAAAAATGATGTACTGAACATTGACATATGTGCTGTCATATAAGAACATTGCATTATACTATCATTTGATTCCTCCAACTCAAGCAGTTGGTATCATTCTTAATTATATTCAGGTAAATATAAGACAAGTTAGATAACTCAATTGTACCAAGTAATTCTAATCAATAATTAGAAAATGATTAAATTAGATTTTCAACCAATGACTGAGTGACCACTTAATCTAAATATTTTTAATGGTTTTTACTCGATCAACTGTGCATTGTCCTTCCACAGGCTGGAGCCTTGAGCCTATGTGCTAAAGCACAATAGGTCTATAACAAGCATTATAAGCACATCATGTTACATTTATTGCTACATTGTCATTGAGAATTGACACAATATTCCTCATGATGCAACTCTGATGCTACACTAATAAGACTGTACTGTAAAGTGTGGAACATTTTCCAGTCCAGAATGTCCCTGAATTCACCTGCTCCATCTTAAACAAGGTAGCATTCATTTCTCTATCTGAATAGTTCTCTAATGGATGATAGGATCAACCTGAGTCTGTTCTGCTGGATTTTACTAGATTTCAGAAAATATAGTAATATTGTGTAGCACTCACTCACAATCCCTAAATAAAACCAAAGGCTTGAAATCTAAGAAATTTATGTGGTAAGATCTTTGCCATTGTTAATTGTGTGCTTTTTATTCTACCATTCATATTTTTATCCTGCATCTATAGAACAAATATGCTGAAAGATGCTTTTTCTAACAAGAATGGTTCATGTCGCATTCTTCCAGCACTGTTTGAGAATGTCATTGAATAAACTAATAGTAGTCATCCACACCAAGAGTAATTATATTATGCTGTTTTGGGGGGGGCATGGAGCTATTTTTTTCACTGTAAATGAGGCACCTTAACAAGACCACACTTTTATACATGGAGTGGAAGAAGATTTGATGCAGATGTTTTTCAGGTGAGCTATCAGATCACATTCTCTCTCACTTTTACATTGATATAACAAAGTGGTGTCAATTAATTAATCAATTTTTTTTTTTTTTTTTTTTGAGATAAGGTCTTGCTTTGTAGTTCAGGCTGGCCCTGAGCTCTCTAGGTAACTCAGGCAAGCCTTGAACTCAGGGCAATTATCCTGCCTCTGACTTCCAAATTCTGAGATCACAGGTGTGAGTCACCACGCCTGCCCAACCTGTGTTTCTGATAATCACTGCAGCAGGTAGCAATTAAAAAGTGAACATTTAATTTTAAAAGATGAAGGTGTTTCTGATAGCTGAGTGTTATGATGTATTATATTCCTAAAACACTAAGAAATCATGTATATTAGTATTTTCTTTAAGCCGAGCTTTGATGAAAATCGTTTCTTTGATTGCCATTTTTTAGAGGTACAAACTGGTTCTAGAAGGTTAAATAAGTTTCTCCAATATGGTGGACATCTTGATAGCAGAGTGGAGCTGTTAGAGTAGTCTATTAGTCCATCTATTTTTTTTTCACAGGTCACTGTACCGGATGTTATCTTAATTTCTCATATTCTTCAGAAAAGAATTTGGATGATATCTTGAAAGATTGTAGAGCTTAATTTACATATTTTGAGGGTAAAGAAAAATTCATTTTGTAAACTGATGTATCTTAATACTTATCTGTGCATCCACCTAGGAACATCTAACAGCTTTGAGTGGAAAGAATGGAGTGTTTTAGACATATATTTCAAAGGAATAAATATAGTGAACACACAGTCTAGTTGGAATTATCGCCAGAAAATAAGGCTAATTGTGACCAACAAGCACTGATATTTTATAAAGATGATACTATACCAAGCGGCAAAATTACTTTTAAATCTCTTTAAGTACTCTACGGCTAGTGCTATCCTTGTTTTAAAATAAGGAAACTGAAGAAGTAAATGGTATCCCTCTGGTCATAGATAACAGAAGTTGGAGCTACACCATCAAGAAGAGTGTATTTGTTGCTCAAAATTCGTATGTTTAAACTTCATACAATGCTTCTTCACTCTGTAGTCTACGTCTACAGGTCAGTAGTACTCTAATTTCACTGGGAGTCTTTGCTGTTTTTTTGTTCAGTTGTGAGAAGGTATTACTGGATCTTTTATCAGTTAATTGATTCACAGTATCAAAGAAGAGAGTTCAGATAAGGACTGAAACATCTTTCAAGGTTTATTATTGTTTATTATCTGTTCAAATAGGTCTTCCTGTTTCTTGACATCAAAGTAAGATGACCAAGAGACAAAAGAGCTTAAAAAAATTAGGAGACTTATCAAATCAGCTCTAGAACAAACCTGCTTTACTAAGTATATTGGAAGCAATCTGAATCGTTCTCATACTCATCTCCAAGGGTGGGTGTTGGTTCCTAACTGTATGACTGAACAAATACTCATTGGCAGTAGGTAGCCATGGATTTAAAACTGCATATGAGAAGTATGAAAACCAGACCATGAACATTAAAAGCTTAAATAATTGATTCATCATGTGCTACTGTTAAGGTTCAGCAGGATAGAATATTGTGGACCAAGTTCTCAACTACTTAATCCCAAGAAGGAAGCTTTTTGTGCACTGATGTAGTAGTCTATTATTCCATCAATATGATAGTTACTACTTTCTTTTTTTAATTTTTTTTACCACTGCCTATATATAATGAGTTAGATATGTCTCCCATATTGGACTATATTATTTTTGGCCTCATATGTGTCTTTGTTGGCTAGAAAGCATACAGCCTGAGACTGTGCTGGTTTCAAGAAAGGACAGCACAGAGTTGTGAAAAAATAATATTTAAAGTTAACCAGACATGTGTTCTAAATTTATCTTCTGTTTACTCGGTGATGCAGTTTCATTCTTCTTGTGGTCTTTTTTCCAGGGTGTTTATTATGGTTCTTGGCACAGTGTTTGGCACATATTGCAGTAGAGAGTGCATCTTGACTCCTTCAACTTCACTTAAATTCTGCATCTTATAGACAGTGAGAAAGTATCTACTCTTCTTTCATTTATGAAGACAAATGTATTTGGCAACCAGTAAAAATTTAGCAGATCTACCCCAGTTCATATTACACAGATACTGGGAGAAATCACAATCACTCTCTGGGTGATTATATGTGAAAAATAATTTTGATGCTCAAAATGTCACCAGCAATGGTCTTCTTGTCTTTGGCTTCTCCCTCTTCCTCTCCCTCCATGATGCTTTGACTATGGCATTTAAAAAAATTTAAAATATTGTTTATTCATTTATTTGTCATGGGGGCAACCAGTCATGGACTTATCTCCATAGCCATAATAAATTTCTGCTCCTTTAAATTATGGGGGATATTTTTTCCCCAGTGATTAAAGGTAACTACCACACACAACCAAAACACCAACTACAAGGACCAGGGATTTAGCTCAGCTGTCCTGATGCCTGCCTTGCAAGTGCAAGGTTCTTAGTTCGATCCCTGATAACCACAAAGAACAATACCAGGCATGGTTGCCCACCAGCAATCAGTACCACATACCACAGTGCCAGGCATGGTTGCTCATGAATATAATCCCAGAACTCTGGAGACAGAGGCAGGAACATTGCTATAAGTTCGAGGCTGAGCAGCTGATGTTGAGCCTGAACTAAAAAAACAAAAAAAAAAGAAAAGAAAAACAGCAAAACAGGAAATATAAATGTAAATAGTACTGCCTAATTGGTAGGTAAAGACATCCATCAGAAATCCAGGCTTCTCTCTTCTTGTTATCCACCATCTTAAAATGTTACATATTCTAATCATCTGTCTGACCCAGAAAGAAGTAAGGGAGGCACCCATTTTAAAATATTTTTTAAGAAGTGATAATAACACACTTCATATGTCTCTGTTGTAGAAGCTTCAGTGATTCCTCCAAGTACATGTAAATGGGGACTGAGATGCAGGTAGGTTAGCGTTCTGGGCTTTAAAGCAAGGCTGCACAATGAAAAAGGAGAATGGCATCTAACGGTTATTTCTGAGAATGACAGAGGATCAATGTGCTAAGATCAAACTCCAGGCAACTGGAGAACAGAGTGGACATTCCACCAAAGTTAACCGCAGGTGCAAAGGCTGCAAAGACATGCTTATGAATTTTGTTGTAAAGTTAAAAGCTCAGAAGAGGAAGTGACCAATGCCAGATGTGCTCAAATATGGAAACATTTTAGCAGCACACTCTTCCCTGTGCTTTGCTATTTATCCTAGAATTGGAGAGTTCAGATTTTAACAAAATGCAGCCCCTGATGTAAAGGACTTTGAATTTTTCTTTCTGCATGTGTGTGGAGCACAGACACACAGTCACAGTCTTTGCTCTTTTAATTTCTGACACATTCTGACTTACTAGAATCATTGTTTTTACACTTTGAATTTTGGGAAAATTGTTTCTTGGTCTTTTGGCTAAGATCAAATGAATTTTTAGGAATGTTTTGATTGAGGTCTTATAGGAAATTTTGAGAAAATTCTCAGAAAATTCATTCATTTATTCAATCACATAGAGATAAATGTACTGGTTATTTTATTGAAGGAAGAGATGAAACTGTAAACAGCTAGATATATTGATTCATTGATCATCTTTGGTGGATTATGGACCTGTTGATTTGTGACTGAAGGGAAAATTTTCAATTGATTTTCAGAGGATGTAAGAAATAAATATATAGATAGTTAAGAAAAACAACACTGTATTACATGAGACTGTTAACATAAAGGCTTTTTAATATTTTACAGGTGACTGTAAGATTTTCCCTGGTCTGTGTTATGAAAAATTAAACATGAAGCCAATATTCATAAATAAATCTATGGTGGAATCAAAACTAAATCTATGAAAATGAGATTAGAATGAGCAGTTTAACTGCTTTAAGTTGAGAATATATAAGACTAAGATAAAGATAGATAGAGATGTCACTGAGGAAATGAATGTGGTATGTTTGTTGTATTTACATCATTAGATAGGTCTGGTTTGGTAGAAATTTAAGACCAACTTTCAGCCAACACCTGATTCCTCTGTTGTGGATTACAGTGGCTGAGATCTGAGTTAGGATTCATCTCTCTATCTCAGTGCAGATCCAGATTTTCCACTCGAGGTTTTTGTTTGGGAGAATCAATTCTTTTAAATGAGATACTAATACACAAGAAAATTATATTTACATGAATACTCCATCTCAGCACAGGAGATCATTTCAGAGAAATCTAGAATATTCATTACAACATTTTCACAGGTTTTTTACATTGACTTCAACACTGTATGCTACAATTTTATGTGTTAAATAATGGAAATAAATACAAATTATACTTTTAGTGGGCAATGGAAATGTATGAGGGAATTTTACAATGGAAGCAATACTGAGTGACCAAGGCAAAACTCAAGTGAAGAGTTCTGAAAAGCCAGGTGCCTTAACACAGTGACACTTTTTTATGTATTAAAAATGCCCCCTCTCTATTGCTGAAACCAAGGAAATTCTTCTGCACTCCAATGTCATGTGAGCAGCTACTAGAAATATCTTTTTGATTGTTGCAGATTCCTGACATCTGCATTAAACATCCTCGTGTCACAGAGCAGGCCATGCACTACATGCAGTATACTGTGCATACGACATTCCTTGGCTGAAAGAAATTACCCTTCATATTCCTGGGTAACTAAGTAAAAAACATTAGTTTTTTTTTAATTCATGAATATTTATATATATTAGATACAACATTCTGTCACTGACTTAGATACAGAAAGTTATAATGAAAACTAGAAATAGTGAGGTTTTATAATTAAAGGAATCATTTCATTCTTTTGTCAAGTATTTTTTTATCTTTATTGGTACATTAAATATACACATCATGATTGCACTCCATAATGGGGATTTGTACCAGTATAAGACACAACTTAATTCTCATTTTTTCCCATAGCACTACCCACCCTACCACCCCCCCATATACATAAAATTTGTTTCCTTACTTTTTTGTCAAGTATTTTTGATATCCAGGAACTACTCAAAAAATGTTTGCACAAACACAATGTAGAAAAATGGAGACAGGATTCCTCCCCTTAAGAGACATAAGCAAGTACCCCCTGAAAAATAATTATTACGAGTAAATGTTCAGCTTTCAATACTTGACTTTCCCATTTATTTCATTCATCTGATTATTCTCAAATTCCTATTAGCGTTAACACTTAAATAGACCCTGAATTAATTGTTATCTCTTTGCTGCTTCTCTTTAACACTACTGCCATCTCTTCCGATCATTTAATCTTTAGTTTTCATGTCATAAAATTTTCCAATTACTTCAATACTATTTTTCCTATTTTTTCTACTTTCTCCCAGATTAAAATTATATCCTCATACAGTAAACCAAGTAGAAAACCAACCACAGACATAGGTTGATACATTAAAATATCCTAATTATGTTTTTAAATTCATGCATGACAATGTCATAATTTAACTTCGTCTACTCTTGTTTTGCATTTCTACTAATAAACCACAATGGCAGAAATTCATTCTAGTCATTAAATTACTTTTTTTCACTTCTGAGTCCCTTGGAGCTCAACACATGTAACGTGAGTAGTGACAATTCACAGGCACTTATTTCTCACCATGCTGAGGGCTGTGAAGCTCAAGATCAAATGTCATCCACAGGCCCGACACCTGATGAAGACCTGCTTCTTGGTCAGAAGAAATGGTCAGACCCATTTCTCACTGTGTCTGGAGTGGAAGTGAGAAGAGGTCCACTTTTTATCAGAGGAAGCATCTCATTCATGAGGTTTCCACCCCATGATTTTGTCATCTCTAAGGACTTCACCTTCCAACATGATAACGTTAGATAAAAGAATTTAAACATTAATTTTGCGGTGACGCTAACATGCAGACCATATGACAGCCTGTGCATATAGTGTCTTCTACCTATAGTTTCTATGTATCTCCTGACCTTTTCGGTACCCAACTACATGCCATGTCCTGGGTGAAGGCCCCTGTTTAAGAAAATTTAGGAAAATTGGCTTGGATCTATCTACTCTATCTATCTACTCTTTTTTTTAAATGATCTTTATTGGTACATTACGAATACACTTGACAATTGTATTCAACATTGAGTTTGTACCAGAATATGACATGACTTGATTATCATTTTTTCCCTTTTCCCCCCACCCTGCATCCCCCACCCCCATATATACTCTTATCAGGATGTTCTAGAATAACCTGATTTAGAACATTTAATATATCTTCCATATGATCTTTGGTATAAAATTATGCAAAAAATGAATTTTGTTATCTGAAATTGTAATTGAACTGGGCAATTTACGTTACTACATGAAAGCTGAACATTTACTTATAATAATTATTTTTTAGGAGTACTTGTTTATGTCTCTTAAGGGGAGGAATCCTGTCTCCATTTTTCTACATTGTGTTTGTGCAAACATTTTTTGAGTAGTTCCTGGATGTCAAAAATACTTGACAAAAGAATGAAATGATTCCTTCAATTATCAAACCTCACTATTTCTAGTTTTCATTATAACTTTCTGTATCTAAATCAATGACAGAATGTTGTATCTAATATATATAAATATTCATGAATTTTTTTAAAAAACTAATGCTTAAGATTTCATACTTTAATGAAGTCTATGAATTATAATGAATATGATTTATCACTCTGAAACAAATGTAAGTTAGAGAAGCATTGTATGAACTCAAAACTGGATAGATCTATTTTCTGAGAGCAAAATATTAAATAATGACATCAAATACCACTTTATTTGAATGAGAAAGTCCTTTCTTCATAATATGCTGAAGCTCAGTAGAATTTTTTCTGTTCTCAAAGAAGTATATTATTCCTCATTTCAAATATTCAAACACTTGTAACAATTATGTCCTTTAAAAAAAGAGTAAATTGAACAACATTTTTGAATTTGGATCAAAGTCCTCCATGTATTGGGATTTGAAAGTGTGAACTGGATATTTTCAGTCATTTATAAAAATGGAAAAAAGCAATACCAATTATAGGTCTATTAAAACAAAGCTTTTCATAATTGATTCTAGTAGCAATTGATCTCCAAATGTCACAAGATGCCATGGGGCTTCTACAATTGATGATGGATAGCAATTTTAGTAAAATTAGTCACAAATAATGCAAAGCAAAAACAGCATCTGCTACATGACAAGGAATTATTGGCATATGAACAGAACTCAAAAGTTATATTTGGAATGTTGAAATATGCTTCTCTGCACCCGTGATGGTATTAATAAGTAATAGAATAAGTCATCAAGAACTGAGAAAATATAAGTACTATTTGTTCATTGAACAAATGCGTAGTTAGCCGGGACTTCATGTTCGGCATTAGGATTCTTAGTCATTAAGTGCAAAATAAATAGGTAACAAATAAGGAGAGGGCAGCTAACTTGTGACTCGTTCATGTAAATGACACCATCTTCTTTATTTGGTTCCTTTTTGTCATTTGTATTGCTGTCTTTTCTGTGGCCATTCTTTTGTTTGTTTTTGGTTCTACACTCTCGTGTCCTTCACTTTAAGACATGCCCTTTAGCCCTGTCACTCACTACTCTTTCTCTTGTATTTATTCAGTCATTAACTTTTGAATTAAGTTGATAAATTAATCTTTCTCTGTATCTTGATTGCTGTCTCTGCTCTTAGGACTTCAATATTACTGCTCCTGTGCTCTTGGTTCTTTTAGGTAGCACCAATAAATATTTCTCACATTTATTTTTTGCAAATTATTTCTATATTACAAGATATTTCCCTCAAATCCTGCTGATAATTTCCTGCATAATCTTTTATTTCAAGTATAGCTTCCATACCCATGTCATTAACACAACTCAGTTAGATCACTCCAAAGCAGCATCAAATCATAGGCCAATATATCCTACTTTCTAAAACAATTAAAAGATAAACTTGGTCATGGTTTCTAAAAATTTTGTAAAATTTAAATTTGTACATTGGAAAATGAAAGTAGAATATCGATCACTTCACATTTTTTCTCAGTAGGTCTCTCCACCTGTACTTCCTCACCACCACACCACTAACATAATGCCCCACAGTTACTGAGTGTTCATTTTTGAGTTTTAAAAGGTTAGTGTCATCTCTGTATCACTCACAGAAGCATTTTATAGAATTTAAAACATAGAATACAGTAAGCAATGAACAACTTTTCTACACTGTTCCTCATTAAATATATATCTTCAACACAGTTTTCCATTGACATCTATATAAGATCTGTTCTAGGACTCCTGTAGATACCAAAGTCAACAGATATTCAAGTCCCTCATATAAAATAATTAAGTGCCTCATATAAAATAATTAAAATAATGTAGTATATATGCAACTTATACACATTTTCATGTGTAAATGTAACTATAGCTCGATTATTTATAACAGCCAGAAAAATATACTATGTAAAGACTTGTGGTATACTGTTTAGGCAATCATGAATAGATAAAATCTACACACGATAAGCAACAATGCAGTTTTGGAAACTAGTTTTGATCTGCCGTTGGTTAAATCCAAAGACACAGAGGGCTTGGAGTATTTCTTATATCAGTCCTATAATAACCAGGAACCCACGTGACCCTCCATCTGGCATTAGCTCTGTCAGAGGTCAAGTAAGTCCTTGTGTTGAAGAGCAAAATTTTCCAATCATTATGCCTCATGTTGTACAATATGCTTTACATGTGTTTATACACATATAACTTCTGAGATGTTTTAATAAATAGCACCTGCATATGTACACACATACATTTATATATGCATACAGAAATATATCTCATAATTATCTGACTCACTCCTCTTTCCATCTTCAACTCCCTTTTGTTGATCAAAAAATGTTTCATAACCTTTAAAATAGTACTAGATCTTCCCACATAACTCAACTTTAGAAGCTAAGGAAGGAATAAAAAGTGGAAAACAACTCACAAATATTTTAAAGTAAGGAACTCCACAGTTTTTTTTAATGACTGACTTTTTTCAGAATATCTAAAATGCAAAGTAGATAATTTCTTTCAACATTTTGTTGTAAATTAAATAAATTTTGAAAGAGATCTCAGTATGTTTGTTTTTTAATGCCTCTTTCTCCATCAGCTAATGCTATTTTTGTAGCCCAAAGCAGGCTTTTGAAAACTGTAGTGTAGTAATTGCTTTATTCTGACAGAAATGTCCATATGTTGAAGGTTTGAACATAATCCTTTGATTGGCCTCCTCAAATGTAAACATCCCCAGCGGGTAAACAAGTTCAGACTGTTAATCATTTCCTGAATATTTATGCATTTGTGAAATTGTTAATGAGATTTTACTGTTTTTCCTTCTCCAACCTGCCAAGGATAAATGGTCACCATGAGCCCTGGTTCTGGGATGCGGTAGAACTGTGTGATCATAAACGTTTCTGTTTTTTCCACTGGTATCTTGGAGCAACAGGGTCTTCGGTTAGGATTTTTTTGTTGAGACAGGGTCTCGCTTTTGTAGTTGAGGCTGGCCCTGAGCTCAGCCTCAAATTCACTTCACAGCAATCCTCCTGCCTCTGCCTCCCGAGTGCTGGGATTACAGGCGTGAGCCACCCTGCCTGGCACTGTGGTATATGGTGCTGATTGCTCCTGGGCGTGCACTGTATGTAGTTACTGGGGAATCGAACCCGGGCCTTTGCGCTTGCAAGACAGGTGCCAGAACTGAGCTAACTCCCTGGCCCCTTGGTCAGGTTTTTATACCAGGATTCAGGTTATGTCAGGGCACTGTCAGCTCTGGGTTTTAAAACTTCCTTGTCTGCGCATGTGGTCTGCTTGGATTCAAAGGTATAAAAATCCAGCTTTTGTTCAGTTCTATATGGCTCTATTCATTAAACTCCAACTTTGATTCTCAATATATTGTTTGTATGTTTTTCAAAGCAATAAAATAATTGCAGATATTTCTTTAACTGGCTCTGTTTATATAATTATTACATTAAGCTTGTCATTGAGTCTTACCCTTTCTGGATTGATCATTTTGAAGCTGTCATTTTACATATAGTTTCCCAAAAGCAAAGTTATTGAATTAATTTTAGTAAACAAAGTTTTCTTTTAAATATAAGATGTAATGAAACTGAATCAGACAATTTAATTTAGAATTAAATTCAAATGGATATAAAAATGTGTAGTCCATAGAATTTTAAGAGATTTATATATTAAATTTAAGTATGCATTTATTCTCAAATTGTATACAGCAAAAGCAATCTTTAATAAAACTTAATAATTAAAATAGTCCGCACCTACCTGCATATGGCAAAAGGGTCATGAAAATTAAATATTTTGCTTGTAAGTAAATTTTAATTCTCAATGGTGAAACAAATTTCTTAAGTGAGTCTGACATTCCAAACAGTTTCTTGTATATTTTAAATTGCTAGGGAAATACATTTTCTAAAACAATTAAAAGATAAACTTGGTCATGGTTTCTAAAAATTTTGTAAAATTTAAATTTGTACATTGGAAAATGAAAGTAGAATATCGATCATGTAAAGGAAATAAATTTCATTGTAAAGACAGTACAATATGGTTGAATTTAAATGGCCACTTAAAAGGAAACTATTTCAGAGGAGAGAGAATGGCATGCAGATGGATTCCTCTCCCTTCCCCCAGACTCTGAGCAGGGAATGACCTTCAGTGTCTTCCCAGCCCTGCTCGAGATAAAACGGCATTCTCTGGATATGTAAGAGGGAAAAAAATGGATTACATTTGCTCTGCCGATTCATCTTCCGTAACCTGTCAGAAATGGTCAATTCAGGATTATCAAGGACTCATTTTAATCTTGATTTCAATTTCTTTTCCCAGAAGCATTTTGCCAGAGAAAGCAAAAGTAACAAAGTTTTCTATCCAACTTGCAGTTTGAGCTCCATTTCTCTTTTTACCTCCAGTTTACATACAAAATCTGGAAGGTCTGGGAATCACTGCCCCCCCCCGCCCCCCTCTTCACACTTTCCCGATCGCAGCAGGTCTTGATAAGATCCAAAGTCAACTCACTACAAAAACCTCAAATGTCTGTTTGAAAAGCTGCCACTCAATGGAAGGGTTGCAATAACCCTCACTAAAATCAGCAGATGCTTCTTACATGTCTGATTTTGCTTTAAAGATCCAAATTTCTCATTTTGCTTTAGAAATTTATACAACACTGCATTTGGAAAAGGCCAATATTTTGGTTCATTTGTCAACGGTAATCAGTGCTTAATGAAGCAAAGTGTAGCTGTGTTGATATTTTTATTGTCGCACTTGATCATTCTTTTGTTGGCAGACCCTCAGGTGCCTTTTTGATCCAGAAAATATCTGGCCAAATACTCCTTTATTTGTTTATATATTCTTTGGAAATCTCTGCTGACTTTCTTTTCCCCATGGACATTTAAAAAATGAATTATTACCTTTACTTTCTAGTTTTCTTGAAAATCATACTCACTGTGCCTCCCAACCTACCTTTTGAACCTAATTTTTCTGTATGCTTCAGGCATCCACGGCTCCAGCTTAACCCAACTGCTCATTGTTTTATGGGAAATTCGCACCCTGTAGTTTTATTCTCTCCTAATCTTCCCTTCACAGAATTCTCATTTCCAGAAGCTCATTGTGAACTTTATGTCAAGCGCTGAATCTTTTCCAACAAGTCAATATATCCCGCCTGGTAACTCTATAGATTTTTCACCGACTACTCTTATGGACTGCTTTTTTTTCATTCTTTGCACTCTGAATGTGTGGCCCTATCTCGCAGGGCAGTTTTTAAAAAATCTGTTTCCTTTCAAAGTATCCATTCAAGTACTTCCACAGCAAGGACTCTGCACTGCAGCCATCGCCATCTTGACTTCTACCCAAGCTTCTGCTTTCTTTCAAATTGTTCAACTATAATTTGCCTTGTCCTAGTCTGGTCTCCTTAGTTGTGTTTCTTGGAATGCTGCCTTGCATTCTGAATTCCACATTAATCCTTCTTACCTCGCACTGTACTGGAAGAAAAGAAAGGCATGGGCGACCTTTACTGTTCTATCTCCACGCATCTGCTTCGTACCTCCAACTGGCCACAGTTCTACCGGGCCCATCCAGTCAGCTCCCATCTGCAGAATCTCCCTAGCAGTCTCCGAGTCACGTCTCTGCAGTTTACAGATTCTCAGACCTTCTCCTCCAAATGAGTTCTTTTATTCTTCTTATATATTTCACTTCTTCTCTACTATCCACAAATCCCAAGCAAACCAAAATCGAAACCAAAACCTCAGATTCAAGCTTCCTTCCGCCTTCTGTTCTTCCGTGGTTGCCAATTCACACTCCCCCCAACACACACACTTTAAGGCACAGTGCGAGGCGAGGCGCACTTGTGCCCAGTTTCCGTGGGCTTTGCTCCCACTTGCTGTTCAATCCAGGTAGTTTTTCTCATGAAATAATTCCACTGGTGTGTTGACATGAGCTTGATGTCGAAAACATCGACATCATGGACCGAGGGGTGGTCAACATTTAAGCAGAGCTTCACTGCCATGTCCCTTACTACACTGTCTCCCTCCTACACTTCCCAGATCTCATTTTGATTCATAAGATACATTATAATTGCTCTTGTTAATCTTGCATGATGAATTTACAAATCACTTCCTTTCCGTTCATTATTTTCTTTCTCTTTCATTTCTTTAACTTGTTAAGTCCAAGTCATTCTTCACATGTCAGCTAAGATACACATTTTCTGAGGAAGATAGCACTAACCTTTCGAATAAGAATATTTTGTTACACATATGTGACATATCTGTTAGTAAAATGTCTATTGGTGCTGGAGAATATTTAATCGATATTTTTATTCTTACTTAAGATCAAGTGACAAATATATATTACAATATTCTTTACAGAACTTCTACAGAATAGTAGGCCCATGAATGAATGAATATATCCATGACAAATTCTACTTCCATTCCATGTAACTCATCAAAACATAGCTGTATACCTAGAGTAAAAGTTCTAACAATAGTTATTCAATTATATTAAACAATGAATATTTTGAGTGACTGATTGGATGATTGGGCTATATTTGAAAGAAACAAAATAGTATCTACAATTTAAAATAACACATCTACATTCAACTCGATTGTGTACATGACTATTTTCATGTTGTTCAGTGTGGCATTTGAACAAGAATCATTTTCTTGCAGAGTAAGAAGTATGCAGTATTATTACTTGACTCATTTATTAGAACATCTGATTAAGGCTGGCTATAGCAGTTTCTGCTCAAATTGAAATGTCACTTTGTTGTCCCTCTTAGACTGACCTGAAGTGACTTATCATTTACATTTTTACATTACATTAAAGCCTGAGCTCTTGGAATGGAAAAGCTACTGCTGTCACATTTTGAGCCTGTGGTTGTGATTAGTATATTTTTCCCACTCCCCAGAAAGAAAAAAAATGGTTATAAAAGCTCAATTTAACATCATTCATTTTTTCCACCTTACCCCACATCTTGTTTGTGAAAGCAGCAGGCATACAGCAGTAACAAAAATGTTGTTTTTTTAAGGATGATTCATTTTATCACAGTTTAAAGCAATCATTAGTTTGTGACCTTTCATTAATAGAAGAGATGCAGAAACCACAAGCAATAACCACTAATCACTAATTAAAGTCACTGATGGGAGAAATTTGAAAGAAACACTGTTTACTTTTGCTTTGGAAGGAAATTCAGAAGTATGCCAAGCCTCTGCTTAAGGTTACAAATTTTATCTAGTATAAGCCAGCCAACACCCAAATGTGCACTCCATGTTAATCACCACGTCTAATTAAAATTGGAAAGTAAAATATTGCCTTTTTATTAAACAAAAATGAGTGTTGATCCCCATTAATTAAAAAGAAATTTATTATCACAGGGTGAGGTTACAAAAGGCCCTTAAAATGCCATGTTGATTGTAAAATAAATATTTTAATACAGACATCAATGAAATTACATTAAACAAGTAAAAATAAATCACAATCAGAAAGCACATTATTTCTTCTACAAGTTGTAAGGAGTACTTAATCTCCTGCTGGGTCTTGTTGCCTCCTGTATGACTTTGTGAGATCTCTATTCTCTTCTGTAGTGGGGTGGTCTGGAGTTTTTCCTTTCCTAAAGTCCTTTGTTTTCCATCTAGTACTCAGTGTCCAATTTCTGAATGAAAACTGCTGCTCTCTCATGAGTTAGAACAACCTGCCTATCACCAGGTTAGTTAATGTCACTTATGTGAACATGTACAATTTCTCTGTAGCCATATACAGCTGGACTCTGCTTTCAGTCCTGGTGTTCATTTCCTTCTAGGGTTGTTTACACATGTGTTTGCTATCCATGGTGGAATTTCTACCTTTCTTGACCTAATTCCTGCTGATTTCTATTTTTCAAAACATTTTCCAAATATGACCTCTTCTGATACTGATTTCTGATGCCCTGGTTTCTTTTAACCCCAAAGATGTTGGCAATAAACACATTTTCACACTATAACTGTAAGCATCTGTTCATGTGCATGCCTAAGGGAAAAACTCTACTTACATGAGGACTAAATTTTCTTTAATTATCTGCTGGCTGCAGGCAAACTGCATTCATTTGTGGGATACTTACCCATGCAGGATTGGGTACAATCACATAGCCTGGAGCTGCAGGATGCTAGGTGCCATCTTAAGGAGCAGGTCATCAGTAGACAAAGAATAGGTCCCCAAATCTTAATTGCCAATTGAAATAACAAAGAAAAGTCAGCTTTGAAAAAGGTTGAGAAAGAAAGCTAAAATTTATAACTATAG
>PVIR01019939.1:0-31248 GCA_004026965.1 Petromus typicus
GTACATTACATATACACACCATGACTGCACTCAACAATGAGAATTTGTACCAGTATATGGCACAACTCAATTCTCATGTTTTCCCATAGCCCTATCTACCCTACCACCCCCATCCCCTATATGCATAAACTTTATTTCCCCTTTTTTTTTTGTTATAGTGACATTATTTTTCCCCCTTTTGAGACAGGGTCTTACTTTTGTAGTTCAGGCTGACCGTGAACTCAGCCTTGAACTCAGCAGTTTCTCCTGCCTCTGCCTCCCAAGTGCTGGGATTACAGGTATGAGCCACCATACCTGGCACTGTGGTATGTGGTTCTGATTGCTGGAGGGTGTGAGTCTCCACATCCAGCATTGCTGTATGTGGTTATCAGGGATTGAACCCAGGTTCTTGAGCTTGCAAGGCAGGCACCAGAACCACTGAGCTAAATCCACCCCCCCAACCCTTTTAGGTAGGATCTCTCTTACTAAGCCCTTGTGAACTCTGCTTCATCCAGCTGCTGGAACCACAGGCATGTACCACCACACTCTGCCTAGAAATGAAATTTATGGGTGATGGACAATGCAGAAAGAAGATAAACCTGAGTCAGGCTTAATTTCTTGATGTGGGCTCATTACAAAAAAATTCTAAATGTAAAGTCACACTTTGTGGAGTTATGTGGTGGGTTGGCCAAAGTATAGATGCTAAGATGGCCCACTGTAGGTGGAGATGCCTGATATGGACAGAACATCCCAGAACGGAGCCAGATGAAACCTCTCCATAAACTGTGGGGGTCAGGTTTGTGTGTCAGTGTGTCAGGGGTTGTGCATACAAATAGTCAGCGGACACTGAAGAAATGCAGAAAGTTAAGAACTTTTCTCTTCCTCTCCACACACCCTTTTGATTCTGTCTCTCTGTCTTGTTATGGGTCTTGCTATATACTTCAAACTCACTACTTAACCTAAACTGGCCTTGAACTCAGGGAAATCCTTTCTCTTCAGCTTTCTGAGTGTTGGGATTGCAGTGTGGGGCCACCACACCCAGCTAAATTGAATCTGGCTATTTGGTGGGGGGGAGAGGAGAGAGAAAACCATAAAGATGGTTAGGAATGTTAGGGACGATTAAGTATTTTCAAAAATGGATGATGTGGTATAAAATGATAGAGTAATTTTGAGAGCAATTTGCATGTACTTATCAAAAAATTTAAATTGCCACTTAGGTTATCCAGTCAACCCACTTCTAACAGTCTATAGCAAACAAACTGCTGAAACTGGGCATAGAGATGCGTATTTGTTGTGAATTGTGTTAATCACAAAAAAAAGCCATGTTGGCTGCAGAAACATTCATTTGATAGTATTCTGTAGTCACTAACAAGATCTATCTAGGTGTACGAAGTTACTCGGAACAGTAGCCAGGCTGGGCACAGTGGCACATGCCCGTAAGTCTAGCACTTCGGAGATGAGGCAAGGGAATCCTTGTGAGTTTGAGCAAAGCCTGGGCGACACAGTGAGTTCAAGGACAGTCTGAACTGCACAGAGAGATCTTATCTTGAAAAAAACAGAAAACAAAAACAAGTAGACAAATAGTGTTGCATAGGAATATATATATTATGTGGCCCCATTAAAATGAAATGTTACGTGGATAAATCTATTATATATTTATATTTGTGTGTAAGTATCAATGCAAAAATAAAAATAAAACGAATCTCCACTAGACATGGTGGCACATGTCTGTCATGCTAGAAATGAGGAGGCAAATCAGGAGAATAGTAAATGTGTTGCCTGCTTGAAGAAGGAGGAGGAGGAGGAAGTGAAGCAGAAGAAAAGTTCTGTTTGTAGCTAATAGTAATAGTCACTTATTGCTGGTCCAAGAGGGAGGTGGAATGGGGTTTTTCTTTTTCTTTTCTTTTGAAATGGTCTTGCTTTGTAGTTCAAGCTGGCCCTGAGCTCAGCCTCAAACTCACATCACAGCAATCCTCCTGCCTTTGCCTCCTGAGTGCTGGGATTACAGGCGTGAGCCACCACGCCCGGCACTGTGGTATGTGGTACTGATTGCTGCTGGGCATGAGTCTTCATGCCCAGTATTGTATGTGGTGACCGGGGGATCGAACCCGGGTCCTTGCGCTTATAAGACAGGCGCTGGAACCCCTGAGCTAAATCCCCGGCCCGGGATGGGGTTTTTCATTTTACTATACGTACTCATAAATGTCTCAAATAGTTCTTTCTGAGAATATACTCATGCAACATTTATGGTCTGAAACAGGAAAAGTATTTCAATCAAAGAATAAAATTATCAGCTGAGATTCAGTTTGCATGGGTGGGGGAGGCATGAAGTTTGAGGAGCACTGAGGGTTTTATTGTTGAAAGGCAAAATAATGTTCAGTGTGAGAAAATTAGAACTGAATAGGAGCAAAGCTTGGAACTAGAAAGACAAGTTCAGACTTCGTGTTGTAGTTTTGATATTAACTGGTTCATTAAGATGCCAGAAGGAGCTGTAAAAGTTCAGTACTGCCACAGAGTCACCCAGCGTAATCTGAGGTCAGGAAGTAGTATAGGAAGGATCAAGTTGAGACAAATTTCCTAGCAAACCACCTAACATTTTCCATTTTGTTTGTTTGGTTTGGTCCTCTTTGATGTGACCTTATCAGATGAGGTTAAAAAAAAAAAAAGAATTAGTTGAGTTAATTTCTCCCAAAGCATAACTACCAGTGGCTTTTAAAGTAAGACTCACCCAAGTCCCCTGTATTTAGCAGAGTCCTCTTGGGCCTAGCAGGCATTTTAGGTTTCATAGGTTTCTCTTATGAGACCACTTTAAGAAGGTACATAAATCTGGTCATGGAGGTGCACTAGCTTTCTCCCTGTGATTTAAGGCCCTGTGTGGTCACTTTCCACCACACGCCCCTCCCCTGCACCAACTGTGCCATGGGGAAAACTGTGCTGTTGCCAAGCCTACAGGGATGCTGGGTGCCCTCGTGGCATCCACAAGGGGAGCTAATGCCATGCTCCTAACTATGTCTCACCTCTTTCCTCAGGAGCCTGGACAGAGGTTAGGCTCTTGTCTTGAGGCTTTACTGAGGGTGGATGAGTAGAGATAAAAAGTTCCTTACAGAGGACTGGGGAATTTAGTTCAGTGTTTCCAGTGCCTGTCTTGCAAGTGCAAGGGCCCGGGTTCGATCCCCGGTTAACCACATACAATACTGGGCGTGGAGACTCACAACCAGCGGCAATCAGTACCACATACCACAGTGCAGGGCGTGGTGGCTCATGCCTGTCATCCCAGCACTCAGGAGGCAAAGGCAGGAGGACTGCTGTGATGTGAGTTTGAGGCTGAGCTCAGGGCCAGCCTGAACTACAAAGTGAGACTCTGTCTCAAAAAAAAAAAAAAAAAAAAAAAAAAAGTTCCGTACTGGAAAAGAGAATATTGCTGCCACCAGCAGACACTATGTGGAGAGCCCGCAGGCCCCAGAATCTACTTGAGGGTCTCTAATGGGCTTCATTCCTGACCTGTGGGCGTCGGTAGCCCCAGATGACTTCCTGAGAGATTCTTGTTTATTTCCTTAGTGTTCAGTTCAACTGTAGAAGGGTTTGGAGAGGCTATTGCAGGCCATGTCCCACCTTTAAGGAGTTAATTAGCCTTGATGTGTCTCATCTTTCTCCTTTGTAGAATGTGAAGAACAGTACGTGGAGTTACTGTGAATATCAAATCAATTACGACTTGTAAAGCTTCAAGAGCCTATCTGACCCTCAGTGAGTTCTGCATAAGCTTCTCCTAACCTAAGTATCTTCCATACATCGAACGTGGACCAAAATGCCACATCACACTTTCCCAGTTGGACCTGTCAGCATACGCAAAGTATTTAACTTTTTGCATTGGGGACACTGAGAGGCCACAAGCTGCAGGATTCTCCTGGAACCCATTAAAGGATCTTTACTGTTCACTCTTTGCCTGTGGCTATGGTGGGGGTCATATTACTTCCTAGTTTTTCTAAACTATGAAGCACTTTTTCTTGGAGGGTTGCGGAATCACAGGGTCACTGTGAGCCCAGGCCTGCCTTGGATTCCTGGTGATGCTGCTGTCTCAGCCTCCCCTGTGCTAGGATCACAGGCATGCATCACTATGTCCAGTTGTTTTGGTATTTTTTTTTTTTTATGAGGACATTGATCTTACAGAAATGCATACTACATCGATCGATTTTTCTTTAAGATTTAAGTATATTTAAGTGTATTACATCTTCAGAACGTGGACAAATGAGGTTATCTTTGTTTAATAAAAGTCCAGGCAGCCTGTGAAGATTTAGATGAACCAGATGTAGAAGAAATCTCAGGAAACTATTTTATACAGTGAGTAGTAAAGTAAGGTGAGCCAGGCAAAAACATCTGGTGGCTATAAAGCTATTTCTGGTTATGTGTAGTAAGTATTCTACTTGGAGGGACAGTTTCTCGGGGCTCGATGACTCCAAGCAGGCCTGTGAGTCTCCTGGAGAAGTCTGAGCACGAAATGGAAGAAAGATTGCACTTATGAGCTCAGCAGTAACTTGGAGAGGAAGGGGCGGACACAAAGCAGGCTGGCTCCTGCCGGTCCTGGTCGGGAAGTCTTCCTAGAGAGGCCCCAGAGAGGCCCTAGCGGGTGAGCTGGCTGTGGGGACTGTGGCTCCACTCCATCAAACAGGGGCTGCAGAGAACGCAGTGGTCCGTTTCATTTAAACCACAGTAAGTGTGGCTTACAACAGGTCATTTTGTAATGTTTCTTGCAAGGGAAAGGGGCTGGAACCTATCATCCCTTGCTTTCGATTTGCCAGAACTTTCTGGTTTTTTAAAAAAATTCTGTTTGCTAAAACCTTAAGGATCCACCCAGGGCTAATAGTCATTCTGTCTCCGCTGAAATTAGAATTGGATCGAGTAAGGGTGGGAGCCTTTTGTCCAACTCTTGGGAGCTCGGTTTGATTAATCGGGTAGGGGTCTGCAAAGAACCTGCTGCAGGGACCCGGCATGCGGGCGCCTGGCCAGCACCTAGGCCTTCCCTGCTGAGTATCCCGGGCCCTGCAACGAGGGACGGGGGACTCCGAGAGAGACTTGGTCGCTCTCGGACAGCAGAGATCCACGTGGGAAGTGCCCCTTCCCAGGCCGTCCGTCCATGTCACCCAGGGCAGCCGGGGTGTCCTGGCAGGACAGCGGTAGGTCTGAGCAGCTTCCTTGCGGGTTTGTGAGTGCTTTCCCGGGGCTGACTGCAAAGGGGCGGCTTTCAAAAACAAGACAAGCAGAAATCTGTCTTTCAGGGAGACCGTGGCACGTTCCAGTCACTGCTGCCAGATTTTAACGGACGTGTGCCTAGGGGGAAGACCTGGCCCATCTTTGGAAGTGGAGGAAACCCTCCCCCCCCGGGGGGGGGCTACATTTTATAAAGGGCGCCCCTCCAGGGGGATTTCTTCAGCCTGGCAGGAAAATAAAACAAAAAAAAATCCTAAAGCAACCCGGGCACTAAGGGAAGGGGAGGGTGCGTGTCTGGAGCAATTTCAAGGCTTTTTCCATCTTGCCTGGTGTGGCAACAAGGAAAGATTTGTTCGCTTTATTTATTTATTTTTCAATTTTTCAAGCTTTTTTCTTTCCCCTTTCCTCTCTGCCAGCCAGTCAGGTTTGGACTCTCCATATGACTCACGATTCCTTCGGAAAGTGGAGTCGAATTCATAAAAGTGGTGTGTATGGGGGGAGGGAAGGCTGGGCGTCCTGGGCGTCTTCACTATCGGCGCTGTCACTCGGCTGCCAGCGGGAGTGGAGGGGAGGTCGGGGGCGGGGAGATGCGGCCGGGGCCGGGGATGGCGGATACTATTAAAGCCCGGGCAGCGCGCGGCCGGGCCGGGTGACGGGCGGCGGGCGCGGAGGGGCTGCGGCGGGCGGGCGGGCAGCGCTGCAGCAGGCTGGGCTCGGCCGCCGCCCGCGGGCGCGAGTGTGCAAGGCCGGCGAACGGCCGCGGGGGGTGTGCGCGCGTGAGTCCGAGCGGGCTCGCCCCTCGGTCCCCGGCCCCTTGGCCCCCGCGGCCGCTCCTCGGGGCGGGGGAGGAGAAAGTGCGAGTCGGTGTCATCGCCATCCATTGTCAGGAGGGGTGGAAACTGGAATCCAGCCGCGGCGAGCAGCAGCTGGGCGGCCACATCTGGGATGCAAAGCCGACCTCCCCCTCCGCCGCCGCCTCCGCCGCCGCCTCCTCTCGCAGCCGGGAGCACTTCCGAAACCACTTCGCCTCCAGCCCCTGCCTCGGCCAGAGGTTTCGTTTTTAACTGAGTATTTACGAAAGCTGGCAGCGTGCGGAGGGGGTGGGGTGGGTGGAAACAGCGGCTGCTTCTTTTCCAGGGATTTATTTCATGGGGATGTGTTCAAGGCAAGAGCGAATTCAGAAGGATATCGACGTCGTGATCCAGAAGTCCAGAGCCGAGAAGGACTGCCTGTTCGCAGGTGAGCGCGTCGCCTTCCCAGCGCCCGGGACCTGAAGCTGCTTCCCGCCGCCCCTTCGCAGCTCTGGCCGCGGTGTGTGTCCGGGGAGTGGGGTGTGGGTTGCACGTCCCCATCCTGGGGTTCATTCGGCAGCGGCGCCGTGCGGAGAGCAGGAGCCCAAAGGGGGAGGGGGCGCCGGCCTCCACCTCAGCCCAGATCCCGCGGCCCCGGCCCCGCGTCCAGAGCTCGGCAGGGTACCGGCCCTGGGCGTGCCGAGGCGCCGAGTCCGCCTCCCGGTTCCGGCGGCAGCGGCGGCGGGCGGGTGGCCGGGGCTGCACCGCCGGCTTTGCGGCTTTGCGCAGCGGCTCGCGGCGGCCGGGAATGGAGCCGCTGCGCTGCGCTGCGCTCGCCCTGCGCCGGGCGCCGAGGCCCGGGGGCAGCGCTGGTTGAGCTCGGCCCAGGCGGGCTCTTGGTCTCTCTCGACTGGCGAAGTGAGGCCAGCAAAGTGAGGGACCCCGAGGTTCCCGAGGCACCCAGCGCCCCAGCCTGGGGGTCGCCTTTCGTCCATTTTGCTCCCCCAAGAGAGGATCCGATTTCGCTCTCGCAGGCTGAAACCTGGCGGGGGCTGCTTCCGGCTGCCTGACCGGGAAATTCCCGCCGTTGCCATGGCACCCGGCACTTGTTGCGGGGGGCGGCCTCCGGGTGCCCCAGCTAGGGGCGCGCAGCATCCCCCTGGGCGCGGCGGGGTGCCCGGACTTCGCGTTCTCCCGCCGGCGCCGCCGCGCCAGGCCTCCCACAGGCTCGGGGAGCAGTAGGCTGGATCAGCACCGGGCTTTAGAACCTACTCCAGGGGCAGCTTCTAACTGGACTTTCCTTTTCAGATTTCAGATACTCAGACTCCACCTTTACTTTCACCTACGTTGGCGGCCCCAAAAGGTATTTATGTGTCTAGAGTTGCTTCATTTCCTATTCACACGCTTGTGTTTCCTTTGTTCATCGCTCGTTCCCTGCTTGGGTATTTTGTTTGCTTGTTTGTTTAGTTAGGGCTGCTGCTCTCCAGACCCATCCCCGACCTGATGTTCCTTGGTTTTAAAGAGTAGCAAGGAGAAAATAAACGCTTGATTAAGGTATTTGTAAAAATCACCCTACAGGCAAAGGGGACAACTCTCCGTGTTAAAACTGCCCTCCTAGGATAGTGGGTCGCTGTTGAGGCTGTCGGGTTGGTACCAGCAACCGGGTGCAAAGCAGAACTGCGAGGTATGAAGCGAGACGCGTGAGACATAAAGTGTCACAAAATAGTTTGATCACAAGTGATGATTTTCCCGATGAGTTGGGGTTGTTTCCGTGTTTTTCTGAAGGTTGACAAACATGCTGTCTGCCAGTTCTTCCGTGAAGCTTTTAAATTGTCCTCCAAAGACTGGTATTTCGGTTTTCACTTTGAGTTGCAGGAAGGAATTCGGAGTTATATGTAGCTGGAGTGGACGACTTATTTCTTTGGGGGGGGAGAATGAGTAATGCATAGTTCAACAGCAGATTGTCAACAGTTTGAAACAACCCTAAATCCAGTTTTGTTCCGAAGCAGAAGTAAAATACAGCCTCGTTTTATCTCTTCACTGAGGCTGTCTTCATTTGGGAAGTTAGGATTTTCTTCCTTTTAGCCCTTCAGGGCCAAGAGTGGTTGAAAAAGAGCGGTGGTCACATGAGAAGAGTCTGCCTCCCCCTCTCCCCCTCAGAGAGGGCTCAGCCCAGCCCTGCTATTAGGACTTGACATTTAATATCATTTGATCACATTCCAGAACATCTCTTAGCTAATGGGAACATTTATGAACATATAAATTGCAAAAGAAGCTCTCTTCTGTGAATGCTTTTTGAAAAGCTTGGTATGAATGTTGACTTCTAAAACATTAGGATCTATATTACATTCTGCATCTCAAAAAAGCTTTAATGGGCATAGTTACCAGCTTTCTCACATACATAGTATTTCTGAGCCCCCGATTTGGCATACTATTGATTAACTGGAAAATAGTGGGTCACCCAACTTCCATCTATACTTTTTGGGAGAGAATACAATTACATTATCTTAATTTACAAGAGTACTGTCATCTTGGTAATTATGGGTGAAATTAAATTAGAGGATATTTGATTAAATTAACACTGCTCCCGCACTTAATATCCAAAGGACCTTAGTGCTGTATGACTAATGTCCTCTTGGATGACTTTCGCAGGGAAATGTTCTGTGCTGCGTGGCCCATTGAAAATGTTCCCACACAAGCAGGTGGCCTGCGCTGAGCTGTCTGGGGATAGAGGTTCTGCTGTTCTGGTGGGGGTGTGTGTAGGAGTGGGGTACCTGGAGTGGGATTTCCAACCAACTAGGGTTTGGATTTTTTTTAGAAGACATCTCAGTTCTTTTATTTTCAGTGTATTTATCTGAAAAATAAAGGGTAAACTATATGCTTGATCTCTGAGATCTTTGTTAAGATTCTGTATCAAATGACTGAGCTACTGTAGTGGTGCGGGGCTAGAAGTTGAACTGGTCTGCAGGCCTCCAGGCGCAGGCCTGGGTGTTGGGATGAATAATTAACTCATCAGGATAACATCAGTGTTCACTATAGGAACTAATGTCTTGGTTGCTCTTAAAGTAAATGTTTCCTTTGCTGTGTAAGCCTGTCAGGGGATGGTGTTTGTCTTTTGTTCCCGAGTTAAGTACCTGAGACGGGTGTATCTAATGTGGAGGAGTCTGAAAAGACACGGCTGGTGAGGCTGTGTATTTTGCCTTCTCAAAACCTTGACGCGTGAGAAGTCCCTTAAGTTTGGCACAGAAGATCATGTCCTCTGTTCTTTTTTCCCCCTTTCTTTCTTTTAGCACTAGATGTTGTTCCCAGGGCTCTTGCGCTGAATTACATCCCATCCCCCCTTTAAAATTTTTCTCTTTAGAGACAGAGTCTTGCTAAATTGTCCAGGCTGGGCTCAGACTTTCAGTCCTCTTGCCTTAACTGTGATGAATGTTGCGTTTGCAGGTGTGAGCATGGCACCCCAGCACAGCGTACTACACCCCAGCACAGCACACCGCACCCCAGCACAGCACACCGTACCCTGCAGCACAGCATAGTACACCACAGCACACCACAGCACGCCATACCAGGCTGAGACGATCCCTTTACTATTTTTACCCAGGGAAGAGGGGATATGGTTTTCCTACAAATAAAAATCTCTTCTTTTCTTTTGGTCGTCCTGTAAAATCCAAGCTGGCTAAATTCCCTGGGCTAAACTTGAACTTGTGAGCCACACCACCATATCTACAGTGTGTGAGTCTTACGGAAGAGAAAGCAGGCGATTATCTTGAAGTGTAGTTAGCTATCATTTCATCTAAATCACTGAAAACATTTTAAAAATGATTTTCCATTCAAGTTGTAGATAAAACTCAATATGCCACCTCCTCCCTCAATGAATTGTACATTATTCTGAAAATAAAGGTCATCCTGGGGTGGTGCACATCTATAATCCGAGCACTCAGGAGGCTGAGGCAGGAGGATCACTGAGTTTGAGGACAGCTTGGGGTAAGTAATGAGATCCTGTCTCAAATGAAACAAAAAGAAAAAGAAAAAAGGGATGAAAATTGATCTTTCATGTCACTTTTGAAAAAGAGGAACACTGAAACACTTTACTTTTTAAGTTTTGTGCTTCTATGGACAAATAGTGCCGAGACGCGACTGTGCCAGAGCTGGCTGGGGGCAACAAAGCTTTTTAGGTGGTGGACCTTCCAGAGACAGTGCGTGTGAACATCCGCTGCTGTGCGGGGTGGGCCTCAGGTGGGGAGTAAAGACAGATGGTCAGCAGAGATGGAGCTGTCTGGGTTTTCCTAGTGCTCAGGTTCGTGCCACTCCTGTCATCCCCATTTTGGGACAGGAAAGTGAAGCTTACTTTCTGGTGCAGAGTCAGTTTCCTCAGTGACACACTGGAGCTGAGCTGCACGCCCCAGACCTGCGCTCCTTCCTGGACAGTAGTCCCTAGCCTTCGGGGACATCCATGAAATGACACCGGCGCTCAGTGGACTTGTTAATTTTTTTTTTTTTTTGGTAGTGCCGATTCCCAACCCAGAGCCTTGTGTGTACTAGGCAAGTGGTTTACCACGGAACGACATTCCTAGTGTTGTGAGAGTTGTAACTTTACTCTCTGTTGATTGAAATAGAACTCTGAGCTTTTAAAATGAGTGTGGTGGTGCAGGTCTGTCATGTCAGCACCCTGAGGCTGAGGCAGGAGGGTTTCGAGTTCAGGGACAGCTTGGGTTACACAGTGAAACTATCTCAACAAGACAAAGCAAAAACAACAAAAAATTGATTGTAAAAACATCAGTGAAAAAGAGGCCAAAAATAAGAAAATTTAAAAAAAGCTTATATAGTCCTTCTCTTAATATACTGCAGTTTATGATTTTACTTTTTTTTTGAGGCAGGGTCTCACTTTGTAGTTCAGGCTGGCCCTGAGCTCAGCCTCAAACTCACATCACAGCAATCCTCCTGCCTCTGCCTCCCAAGTGTTGGGATGACAGGCGTGAGCCACCATGCCCGGCACTGTGGTATGTGGTACTGATTGCTGCTGGGCATGAGTCTCCATGCCCAGTATTGTATGTGATTATTGGAGAATCGAACTTGGGCCCTTGCGCTTACAAGACAGGCGCTGGAACCACTGAGCTAAACCCTGGGCCCTTCCTTTTTTTTTTTTTTTTTGCAGTGCTAGGGATAGAACCCAGGGCCTTTCTAGGTGCATCCTACTTCTTTTTATCTTTTATTCTGAAACAGGATCTCCTTGAGTTTCTCAGTTGCTCAGCCTGGGCTAGAACTCAGGATCCTCCTGCCTCAGCCTCTTAAGAGTGCTGTGTGTACCACTGTGCCAGAAAGGATGCGAAAGTAAAGAGCTATTTATTAAATCGTGAATTTTTCAATCAAGGAGTATGACCACATCATAGGAATTCTAATATTTCTATTAGAAATGAGTACAGCAGGATGTGGTGGGTACACCTGTAATCCCAGCACGGAGGCGGAGGCAGGATTGCTGCAGGTTTGAAGCCAGCTTGGGATACATAGTGTGTTCAAGGCCAGCCTGCACTACAAAGTGAGACTATTTCAAACAAACAAACAAACAAACAAACTGACAAAATAAATTACTATGAAGCTTGAAATGTAATGATGGGCAGAATGTTTGCGCTGTACAGTCTGTATATGTAGGCACTTCTCGTGTGACTGGTAGCTGACATTTTTTGAAGTATCTCCTCTTTGTTCTGCTCTGGTATGACACTAATAAGTGTTTCCAAATTCCTAAAAACACTCGTGACCTCCTCCTTTTCCTGGGGTCTTTCACATTCTGCTGTACCCCCTCTTCCCTCTGCTTGTCTTCTGGCTGGTTCTCTCTGAGGTCTTGGCTAATCCAGACTCTCCTGGGGACCCCTCTCTTGGGGGCCTGCTCTGTCTGTTTTCACTTGATCCTGAGCCTGTGCTGTCATGGGTACAGCTGGTTCTCCACTTGGGGAAGGGTTGGACTCCTGGTAAGCCCACGATGAGCTGAAGTGTGGTAGGTTGGACACCCCTCGTCCATTGAACGTGGGACACTATGCCCCGTGGTGAAGTGGTGGTTTTGCTTTGTGCTCACTTGCTTGACCAGCTGCCCAGCACTGTAAAAGGTACAATTTCTACTGAATGTGTATTGCTTTGCATCTTGTAGAGTAGAAGAATCCGAATGGAAACTTTCAGTGTCCAGAACTGTTTGTATTCTGTTGTCTGCTTCTGGCCGTTTCCCCATGAGCCTTTTAGATAAGCCAACTCTGTCCCTAACCTCTCGTCTGGTGCAGTATTGTTTTTCTCTGTAAATAGATGTTGAATGAATTAGGGAATGAGGGCTGGGCTGTAGCTCAGTGGCACCGCACTTGCCTGGCAAGTGCAAGGGCCTGAGTTCAATCCCTGGTATTGCAAGAAGAAGAAAGAAAAATGTATGAATGCTGAAAGATCTGGCAGATGAGAAGGGATTTCCTAACCTAAGTGACCAAGTATGGAGGCACTAGAACCCTTCAAAGAGCTCTCGGCCTGGTGGTGCTGTGTACGGGATTTCATAGGTACTTCACGTGATGAGAGCTGCCCAGCCAAATTGAAGTCCTACTCTCTAGGTACAAATGCGTTCAGAGAACAGATGGATAATGCAGTTGTTTAAGATAATATCTCACACCTGTAATGTCAACTTTGGGAGGTTGAGGTAGGAAGATGGAAAGTTTGAATCTAGCCTGGGTAACTTAGTGGCTTATTGAGACTGAGCCTCAAAATGATTCAGGAAAAGAGCTGAGATATAACCCTGTGTTACGGCTGGGGTGTGATCTCTTATGACCGCATGCATGCATGGGCACTGGAGCGCATGCACACACGAAGTCTGCTACTTTGCAGACTTTGGACTCTAAAGTAATTCAGTAAAAATTTCAGATAGCACAGTGCTGTGATCAGGCAGACCTTCTAGGGTCCACCTGGGAACCCAGTATGTTAATTCCTTGTACAGGAAATGCCACGGAAAGAAGCATCTACTTCATTGCTAAAAGCCATTTGTTTCCTTTGACTTCTTCAGAAAGAATTAAATGTACACGGGGTGAAAAAAGCAATCACTCGCGTTAACGATTTATCAATTTTCGCTTTGAAGGAAGTGTCAGGGGCGCTCTAGAAATCTTGGAGTATGCGGTGATTTTCAAACTGTCAAGTGCTCTTAACAGTGTCAGAATAAAAAATTAGTTTTAGGGCCAGAGATTTAGCTCAGTGGTTCTGGTGCCTGCCTTGCAAGGCTAGGGCCTGGATTTGATCCCTGGTAACCACATACAACAATGCTGGGCATGGAGACTCATGCTCAGCAGCAATCAGCACCACATACCACAGTGCCGGGCATAGTGGCTCACACCTGTAATCCCAGCATTAGGGAGGCAGAGGCAGGAGGATTGCTGTGAGTTCCAGGCTTGTCTGGGCTACATAGGGAGCTCAGGTCCAGCCTGTATTACAAAGTGAGACCCGTCTCAAAAAAAGAAAAAAAAAGTTTTAATTTTTGAAATGAAAAATTAACATGTTTCTCTTGGTCTTGAGGAGTTGCCGTAATTTGATGTTTCATCCGTTCAAATTACTAATTTGGGGAGTGTTTTCCTCCAACCCTGCAAAAGCTCTCTCAGGAACTGGGTTGGCAAGGTGCAGGGAGGAGGAAAGAAGAGGTTTTTATCTCCCTTTTAAAATAATTCTTGCTCTGTTTCTGTTCTGTATAAGTTCTTTTTTGGAAGGATTTTACTGTTGAATGAGGCCTAAAGCCACTGACCTGAAGTAATCACCAATTTGACATAGGGGTAACTTTATTGCAGCTTATAAATTAAAAAAATTTCGACTCCCATTTATTTCATAGTTTCCTGTACGAACTGAGGTCATTTCTCGAACACAGTTTTTGCCCTGCTCGGTGTGCCCCTTCCTTCACTCCTGCCTTTGCAACACACAGGCCTTTTGTTACCTAATTTAATTAGCTAATTTGTTGACTAGTTTTATAGCTGAAGAAACTGAGGCTAGAGTAGTTTCAGTAAGACAGAGTTAGCAGAAGACAGTAGGAGTGTGACTCGGTGTAAGGCAGAGTCTGTAGACTTGCAGGGGCACTGCTGACCAGGCGTGACTGGAGCAGTGGAGAACGCTGTGGAGGATGTGTTGCGCATGGAGGTTCGCCAAGGGCAGTGCTGAAACTCCACGGGTTGGCAAGGCAAGTGTCTGAGCCGGTGCTAAGCAGAATCGTTGGAAAATTATGTATGTTGGCTGTGCAGTCTTTATGCAAATATTTGGCTAATCCGTTTAAATTCCCTATCATTATTCTCTGCAGCATTTAAAAAAACATCTAAGTGAAATTTCATCAATCCTAAAAATATTTTGTAATTCTCTGCCCAGATTTGCTTTTGCTTAGTTCGTGTCTTAGTAGTTAAAATTTTACTGTAAATCAGCTGCCACTGATTTAGTTGATTTTTTTTTTTTCCATTCCGGTTATGGACAAGGGATTTTTTTTTTCCATTCTGTGATTTCTCAAATGCTATGTTCCTATACTTCAGGGAAGTCTAGTAAGAGATGAATTTTTATTAATAAGACTTGTTACTTCCGTTTCATCTTTGTGGCATATCTGAGGTCTTCTCCTCAAGTTGCCTCACTTAAAGGAGAGAAACCACCACCGAGACATTTGTCATCTTCCCCTCAAGCTGCCACATCAAAACACATCCTCATTTCCCCCAGAGAAGCTTCTCTTTTCAGCCCTTCCTGTCATTGTCTTGTCATTTGAGCCAGGTCTGGGGATGATGGCCTCACTTCTGGCACAGCGTACCCTCCTCTGCTCTCCTGAAGTCCTGCCCGCCTCCACTTTGATACCGCGTTGCTGGCCGAGTCATCCCTCCCCTCCCGTGTCACAATGGATCCGTGTTGTGTTGGCTTTGACACGGATCAATGCCTTGAAACTAGTACAGGTCAGAGTTCTCCATTATTAGCTTCCCAGCCTTCACGTTCCAACCTGAGCGTTTTCACTGTGCCCTTAGTCATTTATATCTGTTCAGAAGCTTTCGGAGGGAACCACAGTGTTCTCCCCATCAATTCTAAACCCGAGTTCTTGGCTTCTGAGAGCAACCTCCTTTGTCCATTCATGTGTGTTCCTCAGACTTCCAAATATTAGCTTTGCTTGTTGACCTCCCCCTCTCCACACCACAGCAGTTGGATTAATTTAGCAGACAGCTGTTCAAGGCTTATTGATTTATAACATCTGTGCTGCATGCTCTGGCTGGTTTGCATATCCAGACTGTGGTTCTTATTACCACGGAGACTAGCATTTTTATTTTTCCTTTGCCCGCATGTAGCTTCTCTGTCCATTAGAGTGGGTCACGTATTTATGCCTAAGAAGAGAGGGTGTGAGAATATGAGAATAAAGTGAGAGTGAGGGAAGTGAAATCTGTGCAGAGGAGGAGGCTACAGATAGGCCCTCATCCCCTTCCGTTACAGAGTCCTGACAACAATAAACACTCCGATGTGGTACATTTGCATATCAGTAACAGCCAGCGTGTGGTTGAGGCCTCCTCCTCCGGAAGTGGAGCGTGACTAATCCGCCAGGGTTGAACTGAGCGGGGGGACAGCGGGGCGGGGACAGCCGGGGGACAGCCGCAGCCACCTCCAGGCTCAGGTCCCTTTTTCCTGTGTAGGAATTCACAGAGCCAGCTGCTAGTTGACTTAAATCCTTCAGACTTCAGGAACTTCATTCCTGAAGTTTGGAAATGAACACTGGCAAGGCGAATTTGTCAGCCGAACCCGAAGTGCTGTAGTTATTTGTTACTCACATCATTTATTGTTTAAAAAACAAGAACAGGGTGTTCTTCAAAAATATTTGCTGTACTTGAAATATAGAGCCGAGGCAGAGAGTAATATGTTAAGTGTTTCACATCCCTTCGTGAGAAGCACAGACAAAAACGTGATGCACTGGGATTTATGGGCATCATTAAAAATCAGATTTTTAAAAAAAATGATCACACAAGCCAAGGGAGGTGATGCACACCTTTAACCTGGAGCTGGAGATGGTGGGGGCCCGGCATGAGGATCAGGGTTCCAGGCCAGGTGGAGTTTGTCTAGATGTTAGAACTCTCTTGCTGTCAGAACCAGTGCCTGGAATATAATCACTATTTCCTAATATTTCTTGAAGGACTGACTGTTATTATTATGTGACAGCATTTCCCAGATTTTATAATTAGATGTTAAGGTTGTGGCCATATATATCAGGAAAATGTTTGGTTAAACGATTAGACAGTTTCAATGGTTGGCTTCTAAAAAAACTTTTATATAGTAGTGTTCATTATGCATGTCCAAGAGGTGAATGAAGTATTGAGGGTTTTTCAGACCTATTTGATTACGGATCTGGAACATCTCAAGAGGGTTGTTCTGTGGGAAATACTTTGGCAAACTCTGAATCTTATTCATTAAAAATTTTTTTCCCCTTTTGGTAAACAGCAGTGTAATGGAAATTACTGATTTTTAGTGAGCCTTGAAGAATTTATTTTTAATAATTTTTTTTAGAAGTTGCTTTATGAGAAAAGAACTTAGATTAAAAGGCAGTTGACATCTCGCGCAGCTGACTTCTCTCCGTGAGGGTGGATCTCTTTGGTTCGCTCGTCAGTGGTGCCGAGTCCATTTGTGATAAGGGCTCTCAGTCGCTCCTACTCATCAAAGCTCTCAAGTTAGCCGAGCTCTGTTTGCTATATGATTAGCAGAGTCCAACTCCTGAGGAGGTGCTAGAGGGGGAAAATGACGCTCATTCCGTCCCCCTCACATCTGCCCCTCGGCCTGCAATCCAGCGAGGGGACAGATCTGGGCCGGAGTGCACTTGAGAGGGGTTCCTGGGAAGGTACGTTGGGAGTTTGTCTAAAGATTTCATTTATTTGACAAGTCACATTTTAAAAAATCAATGAGGGCTTCTGTTTGGTAAAATCGTTTTCTCCAAGTGACCCAATGAGAAATTTAGTAGAGGATGTGGAAGCATTTCTCAGACTTTGTCAGTGTTAGGAGGAAGATTCTTTTTTTCTTTTTTGAGACACGGTCTCACTTTGTAGTTCAGGCTGGCCCTGAGCTCACTATGTAGCCCAGGCCAGCCTAGAACTCACAGCAATCCTCCAGCCCCTGTCTCCTGAGTGCTGGGATTACAGGCATGAGCCATCACACCTGGCATTGTTGTATATGGTTACAGGGATCAAACTCCAGTCCTTGCACTTGCCAAGCAGATGCCTGAACCACTGAGCTTAATCCTCAGTCCCAAGACTCCATTTTTTGAAAGTAGTTTCAGCCACTAAACCTCAGGAAGCCACTGGTGCCTTCCGGGTGGTGTGTGATGGGGAAGAGGGACTCTTGTAGACATGGGGGGTGGGGTTGGGAAGTAGGTGTTTCAAATGATTCCTGCAGAAAGAAAATGGATTACTGTATGAATATACTGAAACTCCTGTGATTCCGGGAAACCACGGGCACCTTATAGTTACTGAGAATCGAGTAAATTCTCTGTTTCTTACTTGATAGTGGACAAAATATTAATTGAGTGAATTATTTGCTGTGGTAACACATTGGCCATTGCACCCACATCCATGTCGTTAATCTTAAAAAGCAATATCTTAGTATTGGCTAGGAGCGTTAAGCTGAATGCTGAGATCTCTTGATGAGGAGACGCTGGTGCAGCCATCATTTCTCATTAAAATGCACCACAGCTAGAGATGCAGCAAAAAAAAAAAAGTCTTCCAGCTGAAAAGCGGTTATTACTTTATTATCATCACAGAATTTGAAATGATTTCTGTAGTGAACGGTCAGATTTATTTTTAGTTGACTAACAAAAAAGTTTTGATAATTCGCCGCAGCTACATTCTTCTTTCAGAGCCCCTTGTGCTTAGGGGGAAGCAGGCCTGGGAGGTACTTTCCCCGAGGACTGATTCGTTGCTCCCAGTGAGACGGCCGTTCTGCGTGAATTTGGCTCACAACTGATAAAGCTGGAGCCAAGAAAAATTCTAAACTCAAATTTTGAACTCATACTATTTTGATTTAGAATGAGCTTCTTCTTTTTTTTTGAGACAGGGTCTCGCTTTGTAGTTCAGACTGGCCCTGAGCTCAGCCTCCAACTCACATCACAGCAATCCTCCTGCCTCTGCCTCCCGAGTGCTGGGATTACAGGCGTGGGCCACCACAGACCGGCACTGTGGTCTGTGGTACTGGTTGCTGCTGGGCGTGAGTCTCCACACCCAGTATGGTATGTGGTTACTGGGGATCGAACCCGGGTCCTTGCGCTTACAAGACAGGCGCCGGAACCACTGAGATAAATCCCCAATCCTAAAATGAGCTTCTTGTTTTGGCTTTCTATATCATTAATTTCAAGTTTCTGATGTCCTCAGTTCTTGATTGTAACGTGTACAGCACCCTTTCCAGCAGCAGGTGATAGCGTGACACACCTTGTAGGCAGTTGTTGTGAAAGTTGGTTGGTTTGTTTTTTAGAATAGAGAAATGATATTTTATAGCCTCTGGGGTGTATTCCGGGAAATGTTACATTAAATATATTTTTAAAATCTGTGGCCAAGATTCTTGTAACTTCTAAATAAGGATTCTGATCTATAGAACACATTTTTTTAAAAAAACTTTTTCCAAGCCAGTAGATTTTTTTTTCCCCTGGTGCCAGGGATTGAACTCAGGATGTTGTGCTTCCAAGGCAGGTGCAGCGCCACTGAACTATATCCCTGGCCCTCCAAGCCATAGATTTGAATCAGATAAATGTAAAATTAGCTCTTTTCGTTAAGTAGAAGTATAGCCTTGGCACAAAACTAAAATTGATAACCCATATTATGCTTGCAGCATGTAGTTCATTATGTTGAAGTAAATTATAATTTTATATTAATAGAAATCTTTCATCAATTCTTATACATAGATTATAAAATTAAGCAATACATATGCAGTATTCCAGGCAGTATTAATAATTATTAAAAATACACTTTCTTCTTTTTCTTTCTTTTCTTTCCCCCTTTCTTTTGGTCTTCCTTCCCTCCCTCCTTCCTTTCTTTTTCTTGTAGTTTTGGAGATCAAACTCATCCTTTTTCGTGTGCTGGCTAGGGCAAGTACTTTGACACTTAGCTACCCCCAGCCCTGTGCCTACTATTATTTTGATCACTGTAGAGATATAACACTTAATAATAATGCTTGTTACAATTCAGAGCAAACCACTTAGAACTGATTCTGTAATGTTTCTGTCAACGAATACTAAAGTCAAACACAAAATCCACTGGAACTATGAGACTGTCCCTCCCCACGAGCGTGCACACGCTCCCCACACATACAGCAGTGGCCATTAATGTTTAGTTGTCCACCTTTAACATTCAAAGGTAACGGTCTGCATTGTGTGTTCAGATACTAAGAGTACATCTGTTTACAGATGTCTCTGTATCTGGTTGCCTACAGATGTGACTGTGTGTACATACAACAAGAAAGAGAAGGGGAGATTAGAAATCTCAAGGGTGGGAAATATTAGTAATGCTTACTTTGGAAGTATATGCTCTTTAGTTAGTAGATAGAGGGACCCTCTACAGTTTAAACTGTTTCTGAGCAGTTCTGACATCATATTGGTGCAGACACACACACGACTTTAACAAATATCAATTGTACCGAACTTACAGAGGAGTCAGAAGATTTTCAGAGCTTATAAAATTGCATTGTATGTTTTCTAAAAAAGGAATGTTGCAAATGTTTGACTAAATTTTAAGACTATTTTTAAGCCATAGTCTTCTAGTGTGGCATAGCGGAAGGAACCTACCAAATTGGATTTCTTCTAACCAAGCGACTTCACCTCTCTGCGTCTGTGTCACCTGTGAATTGCAGGACTTCCCCGTGTGTGTGTGCTGGAAAAGGGACGGGGGGCTGGGTGATTGTTGGGCTCTGTAGCTCAGGAGAGGGACTCAGATAGCAGCTATTTTCTCAATAATGGTTGATTGTGGCAAAAGATACGGATCGAAACCATCGAAGAAAATGACTCACGAGAGAATCTGGGAGAAAGCAGGTGCCAGCCTGCAGGCGAGCTCCGGCTGGAGTGTAACACTCGAGTGTGCTTGATTCTCCCAGTGACCAAGTGTGACAGTGAGTGGAATGTTGTCACCTGAGGGTGGTCGCCTGAGCCGTGGGGCCCTGTTTTTTATTGGCGGGTCAATGAGGCACACAGCACCTGTGTACCTGATTGCAGTGATGCAGACTGCATGCAGGCTTTCAGCGCAGACAAAAACTCTCAGGTCAGACTGGTGTTCTGTGGCCCAAGACCTCAGGTGTACAGGGTCTTTTCAGAGGCTGTGGTTGTTCAGGGAGCTGGCAGCAGCCGGTTCTGAAGACACTGTTTCTTGGGAATGTACAGGGGTCCTGCCCAGACATGGCCCAGCCCTTTCTTGTGCACATAATTGACAGAGTCCTCACAAGCCTGGCCCAGGCAATACTAGTTGCCATTTCTCGCATCCCCAGCCCGATGCTAGTGGGCTGTGGGCAACCTGAACAGAGAAGGAAATAATTACCCTTTTGTGGAGCAACCTCATTTATGAATCTAAAATTTTCTCAGTTTAAAATATCAAGCTGGGCCTGGTGGCTCACATCGTTAATCTCTGCATGCTCGAGGCTGAGGCAGGAAGATCACTCCCAAGTTTGAGACCAGCCTAGGCTACATAGTGAGTTCAAGGCTAGCCGGAACTGCAGAGCAATACCCCATCTCAACATCTCCCCCCAAAGTGTTATTAATATATAAGATGCACAACTTAATGAAAACTGTACTAAATGTACATTAAGTACCAGTAACAACTAATTCTTTTAATTTCACACTGTTCTTGATTTTCCGTGTTGAAAAATCCATGCTTAGAGCCTTGTCATTTCTATTTATGCGGTTGCGGTAGCAGAGGTTGATCCAGGGATTCTATCACCGAGCTGTGTCCATTTCTTTTTTGTTGTTTTTTGTTTGTTTAGTTTTCTTTTTCTTTTTTTGTTTTATTTTAGTTTTTTAAGACAGGGTCTTGCTTTGCAATTCTGCTGGTCCTGAACTCAGCCTTGAATTCAGCAATCCTCCTGCCTCTGCCTCCCAAGTGCCGGGATTATAGGCATGAGCTGCCACACGTGACTGTGCCCCTGTTTTGAGGCACTGGCATAAGCAGATGCCCGGGGCAGCCTGGAACCCTCAGTCCTCACTACCTCAGACACCAAGAGAGCTGGGATGACAGTGCCCACCCAAACTTTTGTCATGTTATAGTCTCAAAATTCTAAAAGCGACTCTGGTGGCTCCACACTTGGAAGGCCCAGCCAGGGGAGTCACAAGTTAGAGGCCAGCCTGAACTAGTTTGCACATTCACTTTAGGCCCTTAGAAGATCACTTCTAAGTACATCTTAGGAAGCATTTCTGAGTATGCTTTCCCCTGTTCTGGGTCCCTATTTACACACACACACACACACACACACACACACACACACACATATGTATATATATATATATATCTTAGAAAAATCCTAGGTTTTTGTCTATGTTTCTTGTTTAGACTTGTACTTTTTTGCTTTCTTATTGATGTGTCATTGCAAATTAAATGATTTCTCAACTGAGACTTCAGGACCACCACAAAAACTTTTTTTTAAAAAATTGTTTTCCATTTTTATTTTTTTGAAATAAAGCCTGCTATGTAGTTAAGGCTGGTGTTGAGTTTATTGTGTAATTCAGGCTAGCCTTGAAGTTGGAGAGATTGTCCTGCCTCAGCCTCTGGAGTGCTGGGATCACAGGCCTGCATCACTACACCCTTTCCTTGGCAATTGGTGAGGATGTGCTAGCCTCCCCCTCTTGACACAGTGTTCTGGTGGGTCTGGCACTTTCTGCTGACTTCACTTCTATCACCTGACCTGTAAAGATCCTCTCTGATGAAAAAGAAAACTTTGATTTCAAGGCTGCCTGCTGGCTGAGCCAGCCAGCAAATGAAGAGTACCTCCAAGTGACAGTGAAATGAAGTATTATATTCTGGTGAGAGTTAAGTTCTCATTTTTGTTGACATGAGCAGATAAATATAACAACTTCCTCTTGCAAAAAGGAAGTTGCTTTTCATATGTACCTTATTATGTAAGTAGAAAACATCGATTTTATAATCAAGAAAGCAAACCAAAATAACTGCTCATTTGAAGAAAAAAACAGATGCCTACTTGAAAATCTGATACAGGGCAGGCAGGTAAAAGGGGTAGGATTATGCTAATTCTGGGCTTCAAAATTACTCTTGAGTTGTTGTACGCAGACTCTTCATTTACTCCAGGTAAATTTTATCTAGACAATTTTTTAGAAGGCAGAGGTGATGGGAACGATTTTACTGATACTGATAAACATTTTAGACTGCCTCAAGAACTATATCGATATCTATATATATATATATATATGGATATATGTGGATATATGGATATGGATAGATATATATCGATATATATATGGATATCTATAGATATACATACAGATTTTTTTTTTTTTTTTAGAGTTTTTTGAGACAGGGTCTCTCTTTTATGGTTCAGGCTGGCCCTGAGCTCAGCTTCAAACTCACATCACAGCAATCCTCCTGCTTCTGCCTCCCGAGTGCTGGGATTACAGGCGTGAGCCACCACGCCCCGCACTGTGGTATGTGGTACTGGTTGCTGCTGGGTTGAGTCTCCACGCCCAGTATTGTTATGTGGTTACCGGAGATCGACCCCGGGCCCTTGCGCTTGCAAGACAGGCGCCGGAACCACTGAGCTAACTCTCCGGCCCCATACAGATGTTTTTTAGACAGAATCTCACCTTGTTTAGGCTGGCCCTGAACTCACTATGTAGCCCAGGCCAGCCTGGAACTCACAGCAATCCTCCTGCATCTGCCTCCTGAGTGCTGGGATTACAGGTGTGAGCCAGCATGCCTGACATTGTTGGATGTGGTGACCGAGGACTGAATTCCGGACCTTGCGCTTGCAAGGCAGTCGCCGGAACCACTGAGCTATATTCTCTGGCCCAACATGTGTATTTTTAAGTAAAATAATTTGTTTGAGAATTGAGGTTGATTTCAAGTAGGGTCACAGTGAGAAAGCTGTTAGATTCTGGGGCCCGGCCTTGAGACTGGCCCTTCTGCCCCTTCCTGACTCAGGGTCAGTGCCGTCTGTGTTCTTTCGTGGCCCTCTCCCTCCACTCCTCTCTGCACCTTCTCTACAAGTCCCCAGGTTTTTGTTGTCTTCTCGGTCTGACTGGGAAGGAGGGAAAGAGGAGGGCGTGGAGATGGCGTGAGAACGCTGTGTGCTGCACCCGCCTCTCCCTTCGTGTCTTTCTGTTACCTACAGCGCATGCGCACCAACCTGCGCTCTTCTGGGTGATGTCCGAGCTGGTGCTGGGCAGATGTCCTTAGCGCTCACGTCACCTCCCAAATCTGCACTTTGTGTGCAGCCACGACACTACAGTTAAAAGCTATAGGCACTAAATATTTTAGAGGAAATACCAGTTAATAAATGAGTTACTTGTATTATGAACACTCAGTAAAGAAAAACTTTACTTGCATAGTAGCATGTTTCACTCTCGCAAGCCCTCCATGCTGAGTATCTTAAGCATCTCCCTGTAAGAGTTAGTTTTTAAGAGTATGGAAAGCCACGTGTTGAGGAATAGGACAGAAGTGTGAAATAGGATGTCAATGAGAGAGTCAAGTCCTCCAACTTGCTGTGGCCCGCTTCACCGATGTACTTTATCAGGACCTGAGGGCGGGCCTGGTTTTCAAAAAGTCGATGCATCGCCACGAACACAAATGAGCAGAAGTCTCCTCGGCACCCTACTTTAGAGGCTCACGAATATTTTAAGTGTATCGGAAATCTTGCCAGTGGTTGAAATTTTAGAGAGTGCCATGAATGGAAAAGATAGGCTGTAGTGTCTGACAAACTAATTTGCAGATAATTTTCCCTGATAAGAGACATAAGTAGGTTTTGGTTGCAACTGAGAAGAAAATATATTACTATAGATGAAAGAACAATCATATCTGATGCCGTGAGTAAATACTGCTTTGCTTTAAATTTTTTTTTTTTTTTTGAGAGGGTCTCAAAAACTATGTATCTCTGGCTGACCTCGAACTCATGGTGATCTTCCTGCCTCTGGCTCCTGAGTGCTGGGATTGGAGGCATGAGCCACCACGCATGCTGGGCTTTTCTTTAAAATTTTTAATGAGAAGTTAATGTATTACACTTAAAAAGAATGTTTCAATAAAACAATTGAGCAACTGAGATTTATTTTTCCAGCACCTGTAGGTGCTGTGTGCGTGCGCGTGCGCGTGCGTAGTACTGGAGTTGGGCCCGGGCCTTCACATTGAGCTGCATCCCCCAGCCCTGGTTTTTATTCTTCACCTGAGACTGTCACACTGAATTGCTGACTTGCCCACTGGGCTTGAACTTGTGATCCTCCAGCCTCAGCATCCGGAAGTACTGGGAGGAAGGTGTGAGCCACCACCATGCCATTCTTGCCTGTATGAGGAGTTACTGATCTGTAAGACAAGTGTGGCTTCGTCATCTTTGATGCGGTTGGGGATTTTTTTTTTAAAGGTCCTGTCTACCTAAAATGAGAGGGATTAGCACTGGGGATGCTGAAAATCAGGGATGATGGAACAGAATCCTTTCTGATATTTACTTGTGATTCGTTATTCTTACAGCTTTCATTTTCTAAGAGTGTTGCATAAAACCTATTTCCAATTTCAGCTAGTTAGGAAGCATTTGGTTCAAAAGAAAATCGAAGTGCTCTTAGCAGTCATGGAGAGCCAAGAGTTGGAAGCAGGTTTCTTTCAACCTGAAGCTCTTTGCACTTCTTTGAGTTGAAGGACTAAGCGAAACCACTTGAAGTGACCATAAGGACCACTGCAGTGTCCCCAGCGTCACTGTGAGCGGGTCGGGGACACCCAGCCTCACCCTGCTCTGTTCTCTTTCCACATATGCTCCACGTCGCCTTTCTAGTTTGTTGCTTGCCATTTGTTGGTAGCAGGAAACAAAAACCCAGTACTGTTGTCATTGTGCCCCACATGCTAAGAATGTTTTAAAAGATCAGAAGGAATATAAGGACATGATCTTGGGAAATTTTTTTTAATGGTTAATACCTTTTCATTTGTTTCTTTCTATGGTACTTGAGATTGAACCCTGGGTCTTTGCATCAGACTGCAGTCTCTGTCTTTTTTATTTTTTATTTTGAGACAAGGTGTTGCTAACTTGCTAAATTGTCTAAGTTGGCCTCAGATTTGAAGTCTTCTTGCCTCAGCTTCTCAGAGTGCTGGGATTCCAAGGGTGTGTGCCATTTTGCCTGGCCTCCTGTGCTTCATTTAGATAGTTATACTTTCAGTCCTCTGGTTTTGAGGTTTGGCTACAAAATGAAGTAAATGTACGTGAAATTGTTGTCCTGCTGGACGCAGTCGATGCGGGGCTGCTTAGAGCTCGGCTGTCCCATGAAGACTGTGCCTTGGAACTTTGTTTTCCCAGTGTGGCTGGTTTCCCCGCTTTGGGGGTAGGGGTGGGGTCCCACACCAAGCAGAGAGCACAGTTGCATCCACACAGAGGATAGGAGATTTCTAACATTGAGTGCTGTGTCCTTTGCTTGTAAATCTTTCATTTCACTTGAAGCTAAATGAAAAGATCTTTCATTGAGATTTGAAACTTAACATTTTGCTAAGAGAAATTTTAATGAAATCATTTGGATTTTGTATAATCACTTAACATTTTCAGTTCATGCGGCTGATAGTAATTCTGCTCCCTGCAGAGGAAGAAGTGTTCACTTTTATGCTCACCTTGTTACTGTGGAAATATTAGAAGTGTGGTATTTTAAATACCATGTTTTATGTTTCAAAAAAATTACCCGTGTCCTACAGCACAAAGAGGTAATAGAAGCTTGCTTATGTCCCTTTGATCTTTCCCTTATAAAATTAAGCCCAGAGGCCTTATACTATTTTAAATTTTCAAATTAGGTCACGTAAATGTAGTGCTGTGCTTTAATTCATAAAGTGGGCTCCTCGTGCGTAAGGGAGAGAACAAGTATTTATATCCCACTAATTGTCTGGCTGTGGACCAGGGGTGAGCGTAGAGTGATAATGGCCTTTTCAGATGTTAGCAAACTATTTTCTTGTGATCTCTTATATACCAAAGTGGCAACCTTTTTCTTTTCTTTTTCTTCCTAAACTAACATTGGAACATATGGTCTGAGCCGGTAGAGTACATTTTGGGAGGGCTGGGAAAGTGTTTCATTCACATCGGTCCTGACCTGGAAAGCCTCTGGTCCTTGGGCCCAGGGTTTGTGTATTCTGAGGGAAAGGTGGGGGTGGGACGGGAGAGTCCTGGGACCAGTGAGTACAGGTCCCAGGAAGAGATCCGGAGCCCCTGCGGGTTAGCACAGCAGGGCTCCATTGAAAGCTCTTTACCTGGGAAATGATTTAAATGTCTGGTTCTAGCCGGATTGTGGGCATTTTATTTACTTTGAGAAAGCCGTTTAGCCCTCTCATAGATGCCATCCATTTCGGAGTATGTAAATACGCTTTCCCTTTGGCTATTTCACAAGGATGTTGAGGATTAATTAAATTTAAAGGAAAGGAGTGCAGTGAACTCCCAGAAGACAGAGAGAACTGTTTATCATTTCTCTCATCATTCATGCTTATTCATTCATTTTACAAATATTTGTTCAGTACTAATTGTAATAAAGATACTATACCGCATGCTGTCATTTAGAATGCAAAGATGAATGATTAGGGTAAGTTCTGCCCTCATAATGTTATATGTTGATATTTAATTTTAAAATTCCCATTATCTATGACTGATTGCACAGGGAGACACACTGCAGCTAGGCTCCGCAGGATTGATCTTTGAGTGACTAATATCACTGTCACATATTTTCACTTTGACATGCATTTTTTTTCTGTTTAGAGCTACTCTTTGCCTCCTACTGCACCATGTACGCCGCAAACATTGTTTTTTTTCCCTCATAATGTGATCAATTCTATATGAACTATATTTTTTGTTACTGAAACAGTTAAAATACAACTAGTCTTATATTTCATATGGCATGTTCGGATTTTACCCTTGTAGTAGTATTTGTGAGAATACTACTAATTTGAAACCTGAAAAAAGAAAGCCTCAGACCCAGGCATGGTAGTGAATGCCTGTAATCCCAGCACTTGGGCGGCTGAGTCAGAAGGACCTCCAGAAACTGAGGCCAGCCAGGGTGAGATAGTGAGTTCAAGGCCATTCTGAACCACCTAGTGAGACATTTTCTCAAAAAAAAAGAGAAAGAAAGAAACAAAGATAAAACCTCTAACAGCCATGTCTAATATTAAGCATATATGTTGATTTTCAGATTGAACTAAAACATGTTAACTATCCAAGGTCATGATATTAGCCATGTTAAATAGGCATGTGTTCTAGAAGAATGCACACTACTGTCTGAGAAATTAGTAGTTTCCTCGCTCACGACTCAGTGTTTTCTTTGAACTTATTAAAGAATATTTGAATGACTCAGTTTCCCAACCTGGAAACACTACTGTTTTATTTCACTCTGAACACACTGAGAGGGGTGAGCACACATCATGTGTGTGAATCTCCTGTGGATTTGAAGATTCCACTCCTAAATTAGTATAAAAAGGAAGAGACTATCTGTCATTGACTTTATTTCTCACTTGTAATTCCTAGCACTCAGGAGGCTGAGGCAAGGGGATCATTTCCATTTGAAGGCCTAAATTATATATTGGAGGCCTTGTCTCCAAAATAAAACAAAGTAACCTGAAACAGTTAGGCATATTAAAAAGGTACTTAGGCAGGATAGTCTTAGATAAAAATCTGTAAAGATGTAAGGATTCCGAATTTATATGAAAATGATGGCCTGCAAACATGCTGACCACTAAGGTTTTCTATATATTTGTATATTGTATTTCTTTTGGACTGAAGTAATGTCATAAAATGATTAAAATGCTTAAATCTATTCTTGACAGCACCAGCACCCAACTGGCTTATCAGAGAATTTAAAGCAATATTTTAGGGCTGAACTAATGTTATTAGCGAGCCAGTGTCTGCAGCAATTTCCTGGGATCACTTTTCTCGCATATTTATAGCCTGGTCTTTTAAAAATGATTCATATCAAGACGGCTGCTTTGAAAGCCTGGAGTTCAGGAAGAGCCCGGATGGAGCACATTCCATGGCGCCCTGGCTCCTTCTCCTGCTGTGAGACATGAGAGGAGTATTTACCATCTTTGGTGGTGAGGCTTGTCTGGCCACTGGGACTTCTGAAAATCGTCACGGACTTTTTGTTGTTCCAGCTATCCTGCTTACAAACTAGCTGCTATATACCACTAGCTATCAGCGCCTGTTTAAGAAATGCAAGTCCTACCATGTTCTTGAATGTTTTATTTGCAGTTATTTTGATCATGTTAGATGCCGTTGATGTAGGGATGGAGCAGGAGCGAGGATTTCTGCAGTGTCAGGCCACTGTCATTATGCAGGGGGAACCCTACAAAATCTGGGGAGTGCTGAAGATTGTATGGGTCAGGATGCCTTCATTTGCTTAAAGACAGAACAAGTCTGGCTTAAATTTAAGAGGATTTTAGTGTTTATCTAACTTGGGTTCATTGTGAATTAGCTTTCTGAAGCGATTGGTTGGGGGCCAACTCATGTCTGCAAGGACTTAGTTTCTTTTCAGAAGTCTACGCCGGCTGCCACGTTAACTCGTGTTGCTTCCCCAGGGATTGTGAGACAGCTGCACACAGTCCTGTGATTCTTCCTTTCCCAAGCCCAGAGATGGGGGTGCTCCAGAATGTTTTAGTCCTGAATTCCATGTGCCTTCCCTGGAGTCAGGAGTCAGGGATAAATTGAGCTATCCCCAAATGAGCTGTGTCCAGGAAGATACTGTACAAGAGGAAGAGCTAATCCAGTAATGAACAGCAAGGACTTTTGCAAAGGAGTAAATGTTGGGTGTGACAGAGACAAAGGCCTTGATAGCGAGCTTTATTTTTCATTTCTGTTTCATGATTTAGTTTTCTTCTTGGCCTGAGAAAATCTAGGGAACAGCTGGACTTATCTTAAGCTAAGCAAATAAATACATTGTGCTGTGTGAGAATAACTTGTAAAGGGAGCCTGTGGAACAGGAAACAAAAACAGTCCCGGGCTGAGGGTGCTCAGGGCAGATTTCTCTTAACTACTCTTAGCATTTTGCTGTGAATCTCAAAGGTCCTTGGTGAGTTGACATTGCATTAAAAGAAACTTCTCATGGTAGAGATTCATCACAAAATATTTGAGAATACAACACAAAGAGCAACCCTATTCAAGAGCGTGTGGTACTGATAAGGACATGTAAATATTTTAGTTTTTTGGACAGTTCTATATAATACATTTAGAACTTATGTTAAATTGCTGATGAAGGTTTCAAACACGCATGACATGAAATATATATTAATGCGATAAGAAGTTTAAAAATTTGTTTTGTAGCCCAGGCTGGGCTCCAACTCACGATGATCTTCCTGCTTCATCCTCCCAGTTGTGGGATTGCAGGCATGTCCCACTATGCCTGGCACTGTATGATGTCTTGAAAATAACTGTAGCTTGATTCTTGAAGTAGCATTTATATTCTTCATTAAAAGAAACCACTTATTTATGATGAATGATTACATATGTTTTCTTTTGTTATATCGCTCTGTTTGTTAAGAAAATTAGGAATAATATTATATATTACTGATTAAACTTTGGCTCAGAGCACCTGAGAAGAATATGGTTGTTTAGGCACACTAGATCTTGGACAGATGCCAGAATTCAGGACTGGTCTCCTATTTCTGACAGAGGATAGGCTGAAGTTTGGAAAAAATGCTTGTCTTAATTACTTTTTAAATTGCTGAGACAAGATACTCAACACAGAAGCTGAAAGAAAAAAGTTTTATTTAGCTTGCAGTTTGTAAAGGTTCCAGTCCATAGTGAGCTGGCTCCAAGGCAGGGTGGCATGGCAGACAGGCATCACAGGGGAAAAAGAGTTCATGGTGGGGCAGGTAGCAAGCAGCCAGCAGCAAGCTCTTCTTTCCCTTCATAGTCCATTCAGGTTGCGAGCTGATTGGCTGGTGCCAAGTGCTGCCAGAGTGGGGCTTCTGTTTTCAGTAAACTTATTTAGCCACATCCACCACTAATCCAGCATCACATACCCAGGATCCAGCCACTTTCCAAAAGCCCAACCTGTGAGAGCCCGTGGATTGGGAAGACATTTAGATACAATCTGTAACACTGCTTCTATTTGAATACAGTGTCTTGAATTCTTCAGGGTGTGCTACATAATTCTGCAGGATCTTCTGCTGTTTGGATCCTTTCACTGTCTGGGAAAGAGATTAGTCAGTTCCTCAGCTCCCCTCCTTCCCCCAGTTTTTGATTTTCTAGTTTGTGGACTATGTCTTCTGCGCTATCCGAGACACTGCCTCTCTGGTCTTCCTTTTAGGGAAAGAGAAACTGGAGGAACTCTGTGGGTCTTACGGTAGCGCTCACTTCCATGTCTTACAGACTCAGTTACTCATGTAGACCGACCTGTGCTGAGGTGGAGCTGCAGCGAAGACAGTAGAAGAGTACCTACAGGGCATCACTAGATTTGCTATAGTTTTTTGTTGCCTGGGATAATACAACCCTTATCTGAGTGCCTGGTGAAGTTTGGAGGACTAATTCATTTGCCTGCTCACTGCTCTCTGTGGCAGAAGGAGTGTTTGGAAGCCAGAGAAGTCCTGGAGGAGGCCTAGGTTCTGCGTGTGCTGGGGCTGCAGGTGTTTCCTGTTGCAGTATTTACTCCAGCCTAAGGTTGGTACTCCTGATATTTTCAGGAGCGCTCCACCGTCACATTCATCCTTCGCTTCTTCTCGGTATCAGACACTCTCCACTCATCCATCTACTTTTGTTCTCTTGTTCCCTTTTGTGTCTGCTTCTCTGTGAACCCCTGAGAAGAGGGAGACTTTTTTGTCCTCCGCAGCAGCAGAAACAAATCTCTGGATAGGATGCAGCTTGTTGGCATGAGCCTGATGTGCAGATCGGGCTGTCCCCCAGCCATTCCTCCCTCTGCAGCCTATCTGGAGGCTGCTTGTAGGCTTGACTGAGCCTTTTTCTTTACACTTAGGAGCTAGGATCGTGAGACACATATGACAGCAAGAAGACGAAGGGGTTCTTAGTTGATGACTTCCGTTTCATGTGGAAAGAAGGTAGAGAAATAACAACATTCCAGAGGTGGAAGAAGTTGGGATAGCCTCCGTGAGAACGTGTGGAGAGCGAAAAAAAGTCTGCTTTCTCTTCT
>PVIR01019940.1:0-31286 GCA_004026965.1 Petromus typicus
AAAAAATGGATATCATTAAAGACACTCTGCACATCAGCAAATGGGATGTGTCATTTGCCTGTTGCTTTTTGTCAAATAACATGAAAATATTTCTAGTCTTCACCTGATAGATGAGAATAAGTGACTCACAGAAGGTAAATTACTTCCCAGGGTCATACAAATTCCCAAGACCAGATTTACTTTCCCTGTCTAGCTCTAAAACTCGTCCCTTAAATGCCCTCCTCTGGACTCCTCTGAGGCTCACGGCCGCCTCTGAGGAAGAGGCAGCCTCCATCGCCCCGTCTCCAGGCAGAAGCCCTGTTCTTAGAGGGTGCGATGAGTTGAACTGGCCACAGTCCACATGAGCTGCAACTCTCCGGTTTCCACCACGGAATTTAGACTTCCTCTGCCTGGTCCTACCTCCTCCATCTTGTCTAAGTTAGAAGCAGGAGGCGGGATGGCTTAGGGGTGGGGCTGGGGGACACAATGTCCTCCAGTGGCTTCTCCGGCTGTCCCAAGCAGCAGAGATGTGCTGGTTACCATGGGTTTGCCAGTGATGGTGAATCTATGGTGCACGTGTTAGTTTTATTTTTTAAGCCCCACTGGGGACTCGAGTGGGTGGGGTGGAGAGGAGTGACGTAGACAGGGGCCCTGGAATCCCCACAACAAAAATAAACTCATTTCCCCACCTCCACTGCCACCTGTCTTCCAAACGGAGGAGCAAAGCTTCAGAAGGTCCAGAATGACTAGAAGCAGAAGAAGCATTTTGATAGCCCGATATTTACATAAGGAGCTGCTTATACTTTCCTCTCTGGTTTCTAACTCATGCATTGGCACAGACACGTGGCCAGGTCCGCACATGCATCTCACATGGCCCGACATGTTTGCAGACATCATCCCCATGCCTCAGATTCCAGATACATCAATGAGTTGTGGGCAGCTGCACGGGACACGTCTGTCCCCTCACACTGCCGTTTTTGCTCTTTACACATGAGAACCATGTTTGGATTTCTCTAGAAGCAGCCTCTCAGATAAGAGTTTGTGCACAGCAGACATGAGAGTGCATGCCTGTAATCCCAGCATTCTAGGAGGCTGAAGCAGGAGGACTGCAAGTTGTAGCCTAGCCCAGATAGCATAGTGAGCATATATATGAAAATAAAAAATAAAATAAAAAGGATTGGTGACATGAGTCAGTGCAAAGGCCCTGAACTAATTCCCGAGGACCATTCAAAGATAGCATTTGTGCACAAGGGGTTATTTGAGCAGTGATGTAAGACATGACACCAAGGGACAGTGAATGTGAGATGTGGCCCTAAAGAAAACTGGCTAAGGAGCAGTTTAAGCCACAGTAGTAGTGACCCTGACCGTAGGGTCAGTTCCTGAGGTCTGCATTAAAGATGCATATTATGTCTCAGAATAACCCTTCCATGGTGGGAGAAAGTTGAAATCAGCCCATGGCTGCTGTACAAGGAGGACGGTGACTTCCTATCACCTTCACGAATGGGCAGGGACAGGACCCAGTCAGACCAGATATGTGCGGCTTCGGCCACTTTGCTGTTGAATGCTTTTCTTCTGTTGGAGCCTCAGTTTCCCTGTCTGTAACGTGGAGAACAGTTTCCCGTAAGGCTGGAAGACTTGAGGAAGTGACGCATGCCAAGCAGTCCCCAAAGCTGTCTTCGAGATCAGTTTCCTGTATTAGCACTTATCTGTTCTTGGACTCTTTGCTGGTTCCGTGTCTTTTCCACCTTTAAACGTTAGGACAGCCCAGGCCCCAGATCTCAAGCTTCCCTCTTCTCTAGGACACAACCTCAGGTGAGCTCATCCAGGCCAAAGGCCTAGGTCATCCTGAGTGATCCTCAGCTCCCCACACTTGAGCCTTGTGGGCAGATCTGAGATGAGTTCTGAGCACTTGCCATGGCCGCCATAATTCCTTGGACCAGGTCCTAAGGGCCCCTCACGGCCCCTCACTTGGATCACGGCCACAGCTTCTCCCTTAGACAACTTCCCTCACTGAGATGCACTACCCCATCCCTCCAATGGAAAGAAGAGATTTAACTTGGTCCATGGATCAAGGGACTCAGCCCATGACTCCAAGGCAGGGACATTGAGGTAGAAGGGTGTGGTATGGCAAAGGCGCTTAGCTCATGATGGTCAGAAAGCAAAGGAGAAGAACCATCCAGAGTAAGAAGGGGCGAGAGGGGCCAGACACAGAACGCAAAGCCCTGCCAGCAGGCCCGCCCAGAGACACCTGGAAAGAGTTTCACTGGTCTATGAGGCATTTATTAACCCAGTCAGGATTGATGTTAACATACGAAAATGAAGAGTCACAGCTTCCTGTCTCTGTGTTGCTCCCCTGCACAGTCTTCCCTACAAAAAAAGGATCTTCTTTCCCTACAAAGCAGGATTTTTTAAAAAACAAGGTGGATTGTGTGTGTACTCCTCTCAGAATGCCCCAATGTCTTCTCATCTCACCCAAAGAAAAGGACATCTTCCTGTGGGTTTTCAGAGTGACCAGGCAGCTCAGTCCAGTTCTTAGACCCTTTCTTCCCCAATCCCTGCTCACTCTACCCTGGTGACTGTGATGAGGAACCGTCCCGGAGCCCCTGGCCTCAGGGACTCTGCGCGCACTGCTCCTTCTGCCCCATGACCCTTCCCAGCTGTCCCAGCTCACAGCTTGCTCTACCTTCTTCAAGACTACATAACTATCACCTGCTTGGTGTGGTCCTCCTCTGCATCCTCCCTCCCTTGCCTGCTTTACTATTCTTCATGGTACTTACAGCCACGTAGTGTACTCAAAATTTCTGCACTTATTTACTGTGTTTTTTCAACGCCCAACCTCAGTAGAGTATGATCTCAGGGGGACACCTTCTCTGCCAGGTCTTGTCATGAACACCTTCTAACGCGTGGCTTGTGTGGCCAGTGCTGACCCATTTGTATGGGTGTGTGCTGTGGTGGCTAAGAGCTTGACCTCAAGGACCACAGGCATTGATTCAATTTTTATTTCTACATCATTCTACTCAGTACCTTGTGCCTTCTGCTCTTCTAAATCTTAATTTCCTGATCTGTAACATGGGGGTGGTGATACATATCTAACTGTTCACATTGTAACAAGCGGTGATGAAATGAGGTAAATTAAATACTCAGATAATGCTTAGTATGTAATATGTTCTCTTCAGAAGAAATACTTCTAAGCTTTCACTTTCAACTCCGGCTTTGGGGATGTCACAGCTATTTTGAGTGGAAAATTGAAGAAGCCCATGACATACAGCAGAGATAAGAAAAAGGGTATAAAGTATATGTACCAAATTAGAGTAATTATGTACATGTACACACACTCACACAGCGAGGCAAAAGGCTAGAAAAAATATATCAAAATATTTACAACGCCTACTTCATGAATGTTCAAAGGGACCGTGGGTGACAAGCAGACTTGTTAAAAATTCATACTATTTTTACATTTAAATTTTTTCCATAAAGAATTTGTATGACTTTCACAATTCAAAAGTCTGTGACCATGCTTAAAGAAAGAGTAAGGACCCCAGTCAAGTGTGGCTCTGACACAGGGTCACTCACTCCAGTCAAGAGTGCTGACTGCTCACAGTTCAGCCTTCTCCAGTCGGAGAACTCACACCTTTCCTGACACACTCAGACCTATTTCTCCACAGCCTGCCGTCTGTTAAGGAGTGACTTGTTTGTGTTGAGGCAAAACCTCCTTCCCCAGGAACCTCCTTTAATTTGCTCATGGCTCTGAGAATTAAAGAGTATAGTAACCAAAAACAATGGGAAGTATATACTCCAAGACTAGCAAGTACTTATTCATTTTGTTCAATAATGGCCAAAGACTGGAGAGTAGGACAGGGAGCAGGGCACAGCCCAGGGCCGCTTCTCTCAAGGGGAAAAGCCTGCATGGCTGCAGTCTCCCTGCCTCCCATCAGGTGAGACCAGATCCTGAGAAAGAGTACTTACATCAGGGACACAGCTGGAAGGCAGATGGGGACCCAAATCTTACCCACCTAAACCTGATACCTCTGAGTTCACAGGCACCGGGTGCAAGGAGGCAAAGGAAGGTCTTCCCTGGCTGTCTACTTCAGAGTTCTCACAGTGACTCATTTGTCAAATGTCTTAAGTGTTGTTTTCTCTTTCCAAGAAAAATGGAACCTCCAAGTAGACTGCAAGCTGTGCTCCTGTTCATTTGTTTTCTTCACTGTCAGTTTCACAGACCATTATGTTAACAACAAAACTTTTCCTCAAGAGATGATGAATGCCCTGAGTGTTCTCCAAGTGGAAATAACCAACTGGTAGGCAGCAACATCTGTTTTCTCTAGGCCCATTCTTGCCTTCCTGAGGCAGAACCCCTACGGGTCCTGCTCGAGTCCACTCGATTGGATGCACACACATCTCAAGGCAGGACAGGGAATCAGTCAGACCAGGGAAAGGGCTTGGTGTGGGGGAGTGTGATCCTGGTTCCCTGGTTTTACAAAGCTGATGGTTTAATGTTTTCTCTGTTTGGATATAGTCTGCCTCAGAGGTCATGTTGCTACTTTTACAGGACTCCGAAGTGATGAGTCCCCCAGAGAGTCCAAGGAGGAGAGAAAGAAATGGGTAACACAAGAGAAGTGGACCCAGCAACTTTCAGGACATGCTGGCAGCCTGTTCTTTGGCCTTCTCCAAAGCCTCCTGTGGGAAGAAGAGGTTGGAAAGATCCTTGGAATCAGAGTCACACGTCACAGAGTGAGCTGTGTTCCAGGATGTGGGCCGGCCAGGAGAGACAGGAGGTGACAGGCGAGCAATGTCTCCACACTCCTCCCCCACCTTTGGGAGAGGAGCACGGTTCTTCAGAGACACTGCCTGCTGGAGTGTGGGACATGCTGTAGTACGCAGCAGGCCTGCAGGCTTTCAGAATGAGTCAGACACTGGCTACTCACAGTGGTATTTTCCATCCTGGCCATATGGGCTGATTCTGAGCTTCAGAGGAAACCACTTGGCAAGAGAGAGCTTGAGAAATCTTAAGTCATATACAAATTTCTCCCACTCCCACACCCTACCGACCTGAGGTCTGGAGTACATTAGCACTACATACCACTTCCAGCCCGGCACATGTCAGCTCACAGGCATGCCTACACACTCATCCTGGACCAACACAGGGAAGCACATCCACACACGTGCGTGTGCTCACATCACTTCAAATCCCAACGCACTTACCCTTCTCCCTTAACACATAAAGACAGATTATCCTCTCACGGACTAATTCACCCTGTGCTGTATAAGAAAGGGACCTCCACAACATGGAAACAGTGGGGAAAGCCCACTGGAGATGGGACACTCCCCCATATCAGCAGTACTGTTGGAGTGGGCAGGGACATAGTAAGCACACGCTAAGGAACTGCTGTCATTTCAAAACCTCTGAAATTTCCTCATGGAACTAAAGGTGGAAAATAGTAAATAGGTTTTTCATCTAGAAAAAAAGCTGTAATAGGTCTTTGGAATTCTTTACGAAAGGCCAGTTTTTCTGCTTTGTCCTATTGAGGACATGAAACTAGGCCCACTATAGGTGAAGATGACATACCAGATAATGTAAATGAAATCTCAAACTTTTCTGATGGATTGAGGGAGAGAAAGATCAAGGCCCAGAATTAGGAGAAGAAAGGATATAGGAATGCTTCTCAATAGAAGAGTTCTCAAACCAGTGAGAGGCTGGACCTGAGGCACAGGAAAGAAAATAAGTCTTCTTCAGTGTGCTCCACTGCTGGATGAGCTGGAGCCACACAGGATGAGCTGGAGCCACAGGATGAGCTGGAGCCACACAGCGGTGCTGTTCTGGTGTTTTGTGGATTGTATCTGTTACCTTGGCCCTGAGTAAGAGTCTTAAGAATCCTAAGAAATACCACACAAAGTGCAGGGCGTAGGGAAGACCATGAGAGAAGAAGCCAGTGAAGGCAAAGCATGCCGGGAAGGCAGGGGTAAGAGATACACACTGAGGCGATGTGCATGGCATGCTGGAACACCAAGAACAGAGGATTGGCCTGTCTGGTGCTCATTCGTCCTCCTGGAACATGGCCATCCACAGAAGTGGAAGAATTCCAGTATCACAGGCCAAAGTCAGTTTCTTCCTAAAGGGAAACTTCAAGAGGAGAGGGCAAGAAGAGAAGGTGAGAGGTACTCTGTCCTCTCCCCCACTGCACAGGCTACTGGGGACCAGGAAATCTGCATCGGGGTGCCAGTGACTGGCCAGCTGCAGCTCATGGGACCAGCTGCATCACCACTGAAGACCTCCCTAGTGAGAAGTCCTGTTAGGTGCAGCCCTGCAGGCTGGAAGGCGGGGCTCTTGGAGCTTCTGGTGACCTGCCTGGCCCCAGGACAGCTCATCGTCCAGGTACCGCAGACTGTGATTCCCGAGGCCATGTCCTAATATCTGTCTTCATGAGCTCCCTCGAGTGCACAGACAAAGCAGTGAGCTCCCTACAGTACGAGGGAGGGAAACTGAGGCCATTTGTTTTCATTAGAGAAGTGGGTGAGCACAAAAAGGGTTGGCGGGTGGAGAGAAATGAGAGCAGCTTTACAGGTTCTGAAGCCCCAGAAGATGATTGACATTCCTTGCACTGACCCCTCCAGACAGGGAGACAGACCCATAACTGACTGTAAGGGGGCACCGAGCTGTGTTCTGTGGGAGAGCAGAGAAGACAGGCACCAGGGGCAGCTTCAGCAAAGGGAAATGCAAGGAGTGAGCAGAGGCCCTGGGAGAAGAGGCAGGTGCACACAGGCTGGCAGAAGAGTCAGCTTGGCCTCAGTTTCCTGGCCTCCACATTTTTTAGACCCTGGAAGAAGCTCTACTGGAGTCCTTCTGGATCTACCCTGAGCTCTGTGACTATGGCCAAAATAACTGAGGCTTCAGCCAGAAGAGCTGGATGTGGGTGTCCAGCAGCCCAGAAGCCACTCCTGCTCTCCCATTTTCCTGAAGGTTCTGCATCTCTAGAACCTGGACAGTGAGCCAGAGACAGGAAATACGACTTCCCCCCTCCAGAAAACACAGCTCTGCTGTCCTCAGAACAGAATGTGGTTGAGCACAGAGATGAGGATGGCGGCTGGATTTGCCTGGAGAAGTTGAGTCTTGCACAGTAGCAGCAGCTCAGTTTTGGTCAGATCATCATGCAGCGGAAGTCCAGCCCTGGCTCCACATAGCAGCCCTGAGGTGAGGGGCATCTGCTTTCAGGAGCATGATGCTCCCTGTACCTGCAGAGGCCCTGTGACCACGCCTGGGGGAAGATCTGCCGGGACCCCGGGGCTCTGCCCGAATGCGACTGGAGAGGTGGCCCTACTTCCCTCCTGACTTGTGAAACTCAGTGTGACACCATGGGTGAGGGAGAACTGTGAAGACAGGATGTCTTGGAGTTAGCGTCTGAAAATGACTAACAGAACCCAGGGCCAGCTGGGTGATTGTGGCAAGTCACTGGTGCCTCTGGACCTCCACATCTCTGTGTGTCAAGGGGTGATGGTCGGTCCTCTGGCCCACCCTCCACGACAGGTGTGAGGACAAGATGAGTGCCAGACACCCACAGCTGTCCCCACTCACAAATGATGGTATCGATATGAGTGTCCAGGATTGGAGCTCTGGTGACCTGCCTGGCCCCAACGACCCATGTTCCAGCCACGTCACTTCACGCCCAAATTTCCTGTCAGCTCTGCCAGGAGCCTTGATGGCATGTGCCTTCAGGTCCACGGCACGTGTCTACTGCTGACCCGCTGGGGGCACCCGCTCCTCTCCTAGCCTCGATGTCCAGCTAGAGACAGGAGGTGGGGTGGGACAGTCCCTAATGTCCTCTCACATCCCGATGTCTAATGAGAAATTGCTTGATTCTAGATTATTTAGCCTGTCGTGGTTCTATTTGGGGCCTTTGAAGCATCTTTATGGTCCTCAGGGAGGAGGTTAGAATGGAGCAGAGGAAAACTCAGTGGGTGAAGACCAAGGCTTTCCACACTAGTGGGCATTCATCGAGTACACACGACAGTGGGAAAGAGTATCAGGTGACTGACAGAGAAGGCCCGTGGGGTAACATACGGCGGCTTTGCAACCTATGTTATGCAGGCCTGTGAGCTACAGAAGTAGCAGTAATTTGTGTGTGTGTGTGTGTGTGTGTGTGTGTGTGTGTGTGTAGCATTAAATACTCATAAACAGAGTCATTTACCTTTTCATGATCAAAGAAACAAAGATTTGCTTCAACTCTGGAGAAGAAGCAGCCCGTGTCAGAGCTGAGAGCAGCCTTTTCTGCTTCAGCAGTAACTCTGGCTGTTGCAGATGTTCAGGGTGGATGTTGATGGTACTGACTCTCACTCAGAAATGTCAGGACCTACCTTCCCCAGCAGTGCAAAATCCAGACCTTGTGTAAACGCTGTGATTTAAAATGGTTTAGATGAATAATTCAGGCTGTAATCAATGCCCACACTTTATTAAAATTTTTTTTTAAATGTAGACAATAAAGTAGTTTATAGCACAGAAGCCACTTTTATTCATACGTGTAAATTAGATAAATAAGTTTATTTACAATGAATTTGTGAAGAGTGTAAGTAAATATCAGAAGCCAACTTCCTCCAACTGCCTAGAAAGGGAGCTTTTGATGTCTGCAGAAAAAAAAAGACAAGAGGCATAATTTCAATATAAATGAGGGGCTGGGAGGCCAGTGCCTCCGAGTGGGCAAAGAGCAAGGCATTCGACACTAGCGGGTATTTGGGTATTCGTCCATACACATGACAGTGGGAAGGAGTATCAAGTGACGAGGGGCCGTTGTGATCTGATGTTTGATCGTGTGATTTTGCAAATCTAATATTGATGAGGGTAGGGAGGAGAAGGTTCCAGAGAGCAGGTGAGATGGCGGAGCTGATAAGGAATTCGGAATTGCCTCCTCCCCAGGTGAAAACTTTCTCCTTTGTATTACTCCTGGGTTTCCAAGGAACCCGGATATATCTTCAGCTGATGCCATGCTGGCTTTGAACTCCCCAGCATCACGGACCACTGAACCTCAGCTGTGACCAGAGGCTAAACGCAATTCCACTGCTAGATGCCACAGCTGGCTTGCACGAGGCAACACTGGGCCTAGACAGCTACAGTCATACTTAAATTATGAAATGAGTTGTCCTCTAAATCTATGTAGAAATGCTTCTGACAGGTGAGAACATGTACTAGATGTGGGATTCGTGCTAAGCTGATAGATTTTAGCTGTTGTGATGCCAAAAAAAAAAGACTATGAGATGGAAACTATGTTAACTCTCTTCAGTTAATGACCATTTAAGTCTGTTGAGACCCTGTGAGATCAGGCTGCACCCATGAAATATGCCTGATATGATGTGTTTTGCCCGGCGTGGTGGCTCATGCCTGTAATCCCATCACTTGGGAGGAAGAGGCAGGAGGATTGCTGTAATATGAGTTTAAGGCTGAGCTCAGGGCCAGCCTGAGCTACAAAGTGAGACCTTGTCTCAAAAAAAAAGTGCTTTAACAAAATAAGTAAATAGCCTGGAAGGTTGTACCTTAAAACACTGAGAGAATTCTGTGGGGCTAGGATTTAGGTGAGATTACGACTCCTTTCTCTTGTCTGCCTCATGTCACAGCTCTCAATTTTCCATCACCTTCAGTTCTGCTGTCCAACTTGCCCCTAGGGTGTCAAGGCCTTGTCATTGGTGGCCTTTCCCTTAATGGCTAATAAATGTTGGAGTGAATGTGGCCTGAGTTGTCACCTGGTGGGCCGGGTCACAGAAGCGGCCAGCTCAGAGCTGTGTAGCTAGGGCCTCCCCCTGCAGAGGGATTCTGAAGGCCCCTGTCCTCTCTGTGGAAGCTGTGTCCCTTGCCTCAGTATCCTCTGTCCTGGGTCATCAGGACAATGTCAGAAGTTCTGAGCTAGAGGAGGCAGTGGACCAGAGTGGGCTGAGGCTGGGCCCTGCCCTCGGCTCCTGCCCAGCAGCTTGACTCCTGCCTCTTCCCAGCTGAGACAGTGCCAGGACTGCAGCCTTATCCATTGGCTTCACCAGACATTCCCAAGGGTGCTCAGACCCCTGCCAGCTTCCCAGGCAGTGGCAGGCCCTCCCCCAGACTATCTTAGTCCATATCCCTGCGGCCTGGCCTGTGCAGTTCTCACCCTGCTGGGATCAGTGAAACACACCCCCCACCCACCCTCCCATGACAAGGAAATGAGGAATCTCACATTTGGAAATGCCCGCCTCGCTCAGCTCAGTTCTGTGAGGGCTTTGCCTTGTGATGTGTGACAATAAGCACACTCTGCCTCCAGGCCCCTTTCTTTCTCTGGACATTGTGAGGTGCTCCAGCCAGCTCCCGAAGTGCTCCTGACTTCAGGGCCCCACTGGGGAGGTGGCAAAGGAGCTTCCCAGTGACTCATCTGCTTTAAGTCACTGGTCTCTCTGCTCAACAAGGCCATGGGGGGCGGTGAGGAGACCAAGCAGCTGGTCTTGGTTTTGTTTTTCTTTACAATATCTCTACCTAAATCATCATGCACCAAAATTCTTGACCCAATTTCAATGCTTGCAAGCCAAAAAGAAAATAGCAGCTTCTGCTTTTGTGACATGTGAAACCACAACCAGAGGACCTTGACCCCAAAGTGTTTGTCCATAGCCTATTTGAGATATGAAAGTTGAAGATGGGTCAGTGCTGTCTCTCCTGTCTTGCTATTGCTGCCAGCTCAGTGCTGTAGCCCATCCGGTGGGTGTGAGATACGACCAGCTGTGAGTGACACCACCAGAGGAAATGGACTTAGCACAGAACCCAAATGGAGCTGGTAGTGCCTTCAGGGAAAGTCTTGTGTTTCTGAACCATTACTAGGCTCCATTGTGTGGGAATATACCACACAAAAATGGTTCTGAACCATTTTCCCCACAGTGTCCCAGCCCAGAGATCTTGGTTTTAATGTCCTGGCATTGTAGGGCCTTGAGCCTCAGGGGTCAGCGATCTGGAGAGCCATAGCAGTGACCTGAGGATATACTGATGGCTCCAGGAAAGAGAAGGGGGAGCCTCTGGGGTGAGACTGACATGAGTCAACGTTGCTGATGAACACTTCTGTCACTCTTACTAAGTCCCTAGATTAGACAAGAGGTCGGTACACCTGACACCCTTGAGTCTGAAGGTTTCTGTGACTGGGATGTAATTAACCGCAAATTTAACGACTTAAATTCTTTTAATTATTTTATAGAGGTCAGAAGTCTGACATGATCAGGCAGCTCTGAACTGTCAGCAGGGCTGTGTTTCTTTCTGGAGGTGCTGACGGATAATCACTTCCTTGCTTCTTCAGTAAGGGCAGGATCTGGTAGCTGTCATGGGTAGCTGTCCTCCTCTGCTTGGGTGCTGTCAGCTCTCATGTCTGTGTGCCTGTGTCCAGCTCCTGTGTCTCAGGGGCAGGAGAGGGACATGGAGTCCTTCTCATGCTTGGGGGTCTCTCTGCCCTTTTCTCCCAGTGCATCTCTTCTCCCTCCTTCTTCTACTTCATCTCAATAAGATTCTCTGCTTTTAAGGGCCACTTGTTTAGACTGGGCCACAGTGACACGACTCAGAGTTTCCCTGTACTCTTTGTCCTTAACGCAGGGTCCCTTTGTGAGGCAGCAAAGCCCGTTCGTAATTGCAAGTACTGAATGTGGAGATGCTGCAGGATGTTATTCCACCGACCACTCCCCACTAGAAATTTTGTCCCCTTGTGGCCCAGGAAGCAGCTCTGAGATTCATTCTCTCCCAGAGACCCACTGAGTTCTTTGTGAACTTTGTCTAAGTGCTCAGGAAGCAAATGAAATGATCAGCTTGCCAAGAGAAGGTAGGAAGAAGAGGAAGATGAAGAGGAAGAGACTGATATCTGTTGAGTACAGCCATTATAAGGCCATTTCCTGCATTCCTGCTATGTTCAAAGAACACCACAATACATAGGGCTGGTCAGGGGCTCAAGGACTCGATACATTGGCCAAGATCACCTGTCTTCTCTCACACACAGTGGAGACTCACTTTATTTCTTTCCTGACTCCAGATTCACAACATCAGGACCCTCCAAAAGGCAGCTCTGGCCAATCCCTAGACAGTCCTAGGGGACATTGTCCTTCTTTTCCCAGAAGGGGGCTGGATGCCCAAGATTAATGTCCAGCTACTCACCCCAGGCTATTTGTGACCTTCCTAGTGAAGGCAATGGGGTTTCTGGGGCTGCTGGAAGGTGGTCTTTAGTTTCTGACCTGGACACTCAGGTTGTTCTGCAGAACTGGGGAAGACACTGAATTTACATGTTCTGCCTCTCCTTCCTCTTTTTAATGACCCAATGTATTTATAGCTTGTCCTTCAAAGAGCAGTGAGCTGTGGCCTCAGTCTTCCGACTGCATCTTGCAGTGAGCCTGGGACTGATTCGGTGCTTCACACAGACTGCAAAACAATGCAAAAGGACTGTGGTGAAGAGCCAGGAAAATCCAGTTCAAGAGGGCTGCATCAGAGATGTAGCTAGCACTGTGTAGCTTTCACTTCCAGAGCAGATGCAGTGTGCAGATCTTTCCATGTGTTTCCGTGTCCCGAAGCCATAGTAACCCCAGAATGCAGATCACTAAAGATGTGCTCAGAGGTGATAGCTGAATTCCTTGAGACAGAGCCAGGAAAGTACAAAGTCCAGCTTCAGGGCAGGTGGACCCTCTGCTAACGTATAACCCTCCTCCTTTCCCTACCCACAATTAGAGACCCACAAGTCTCTCAGGATGGTTTTATTTTGTCCTCACAAAGGCTGTATGCTGAGAGTCATGTTCTTTTTTCATTTTGCTGTTGAACAAAGCAAGCTTACAAAAGCTGAAGAGCAGCCTGGGGCCATAGTGAGGAAAGCCCAGGGGAAGGAGGCGCTGGATCCACTCAACAGTCAGACATGCGCTGATGTCCTCTCCTTAAGTGGACCAGCCCTTTTCCAGCCCATTATCCCCACTCTGGCCTGGAGCACAAGTACCTCAAGGAATATTTGCAGACAACTGGATGAGGGTGAGGGAGGCAGGGAGGGCTTCAGTTCCATTCAGAGGCTGGGGAAACTACATAGGCCCCAGCTTGAATAAGAGGAGAGATGAGGAGGAAGAGAAGGTCCCTACAATATGACAGAAAAAGGCCAGCAAGAGCCTTGGGTGAATATAGGCCTCCCTCACTTTCCAAGGTACACAGACTCTTAAACTAGGGACACTGATCGAGCCCAGGCTTTGACCATTGCCTTCAGATTCATTGCCAAGTTCTGATCATTTGTCTGTCCCCATTGGGCCCATAACTCACTTTCCTACCTCTGGGGCCAGAACAACAGCTCACATAGAAATCTTTGAGGCGGGACTCTCTGCCTCTGGCTTAGATCGGCTGTCTTACTCTGGAAGAAACTGAGGTGTTGAGTCAGGTGGAGGAAGGGAGGATTGTAGAAGAAAAGAGGAAGAGGAGGGGAAATAAGGGAGGGAGCAGGAACAGACATGAAGGTTGGGTTAGGGGTGGTTGGGCGGGGAAGGTTGGGCTAGGTAAAGGACAGTAAGGAAAAGGAAGGGGAGGAAAGGGAAAAAAACCCATGGACAGGAGGTCAAAAAGCTCTTATAAATAGTAAGATGAAACAAGCTTCATCGTGATCTCTGCAAAGATCACTCAAAAATATAGCAAAAATTTAAGCAAGGAACAAAATATTTTGAAATATATACATATATATATATATTTAGCTGTTGAGATGAAGACTATTCTTCCTGGATGCTCAGGGTGCATATTATGGACCAGTAGGATATGAAGTGAGTCCCGGAAATCTGCTTTGCGTATGAAGTTAAAGATATGAAGTCTTAATAGAGTTCACGTTTTTCAGCCTCTAGAATCACCTCATGTGACTGGTAGGTTAGTGAAGTCTCAGGACATAATGAAGCCAAGAGGATGGACAGTCAAAAAGGAAGGGTACAAAACTAGGAAGCCAGAGAGAAAGCAGGGAGCTCTGAGATGGGGAGCCGATGTGGTCGCCATTCACATAGGAGGCTAGACAGCCACTCCAAAAGGGATGGACAAACAAGATTCTGGTTAGAATTCTGAAAGTAACCAAAAGAAGAAGCAGAAATTATATTGCTACCCAACTTGTAAAGGCACAAGAGGTAGATACCCCACAAAGGAAGTCGACAGGGCCAGTGCAAAGTTGACAAATCACAAACACAAGCACAAGCTAAGTTATGGAGGGGAGTGTACTAACATGGAAACTGGTAAAACAGGTACAGGCTGCTCCTGGCGATTGAGATTAAAGTGACAGAGAGACCACAAGAAATGGCTCCTATCCAAAGGTGTTACTCATTGGAAATTTAGATTTGTTTTGACTCTATAAGCCTCAAAACTTTGAGGACAGGAATCTGTTCTTAACGAGCCACTCAGTTGACCTGTATGCCCTCATCTGGTTGAGGAGCCATTGTCTCAAGGCCTGGGATGGGTTGGGAGGAGCTGCCCCTGTCTTCCTAGTTCTGGTGGGCCCTGGACAGTTCCTGGTCTCAGCATTCTTGATGCCTTCTTGGGATGGAGAGTACCGACAGTAATGGTATCTAGCAGCTTCCTCAGGAGAAAGCTGACTCACGATGGGACCTCCTGATCATTTCTACATCTCCCTCTTCCTGATTCAAGATATACTGATTCTGCGGGTCACTCTGGTTCTCCACGTAAGATGTTTCACTCACTTCCTGACTTTTGAGTGAGCCTAGTCTTGGTACTGGATATGTTGTGATCTCTTGACCTTTATAGATGGAAGGAGTTCATATAATGCCTTCCTGCCTTTGTGATTGCTCAAGTGCACACATGGTTGCTCAGCTCATTTAGAAATGAGCTGCACAATTCCTGTGATGCCAAAAGAAGTCTCCTAGGTAGCTGGAAAATAGGTGAGAATTTGGAGCTTAGAGCCCTAATCCAGTGGCAATGCAGGACAGGGACTCGAACCTTCTGCAACTCAAACGCTTTGGTTTTCTGAGAGCTGTTTCAGGGCAGAACCTTGATAGTCTGGCCCCTGGAGTCCTCTGATTTTCTGTCCTTGCCTCTCATAATAGGTTCATGGTAGCCCTCACTGCAGGCCTCTATGAACTGTACTTCACTGTTTTCTGTTCACATACATTAGCACCTTAATCAGCAGAAGAAATCTGCAGAGCAGACATTATTACTAAGATGTTAAAATGGGCTGTTTTCTATCTCAGGTTTTAAAGGTTGAGAACAAAATAGTAGAAGTCAATCAGTGGGTACAGGGTATACACTGGTGCGGGGCTCCTAAAGGGCTGATCATGCAAAAGGGCTGATCATGCACTGTCTCTCCAACTTACCCATTGCTTCATCCATCATCACAGCAAGTACTGGCAAACTGGGGTTTAGATGCTGGACTGGAGTGAACTAATCATCATGAAAACACCGAGCCAGCTCTGCCTGAGGTTTGCTCCCAGGATGGGATACAATAGATATGGGAACAGCTGTAACGATGCATTAGCATTCTTCTAACAAATGACCACGGATGTGTGGACTGGGAGGAGCTGTCCTTGTCTCCCCAGCTTTGCTGAAAAGAGTGTACTGTCTTGTAGTTCTGTATGTGAGAAAACCCAAATCTCATATGGGCTGAAATCAAGGTTCTCAGTGAGTGCATTTCTTTCTGGTGGCACAAAGGGAGAATCTATGTTCTGGCCTTTGCCAGATTCTGGCGGCTGCACATTCTTCCATGGACCACTTCCTCTGTCTTCAGACCAGCAATGGTGGGCCAAGTTCTTGGCATGCTGTCCCTCTCTGGTCCTCTCTCTACCCTTCTGTACTTTTTTTTTTTTTTTTTTTTTTTTTGGAGAAAGGGTCTTGCTTTGTAGTTCAGGCTGACCCTGAGCTCAGCCTCAAACTCACATCCCAGCAATCCTCCTGCCTCTGCCTTCTGAGTGCTGGGATGGCAGGCATGAGCCACCACACCCGGCACCATGGTATGTGGTACTGGTTGCTGCTGGGCATGAGTCTCTACACCCAGTATGGTATGTGGTTACCGGGGATCGAACCCAGGTCCTTGCCCTTGCAAGACAGGTGCCGGAACCACTGAGCTAAATCCCCGGCCCTCTTCTGTACTTTTTATAACACTTATTACATTGGATCTGCCTAGACAATTCCTGATAATTTAGAGCCAGAGGATTAGCAACCTTAGCCCCACCTTCAACCTTGAATTCCCTTTAGCATGGAGTGTTAGTTCTTCCTAGGTTCTGGGTACTAGGCTACTAGTATTAGTACTAGTACCTACTAGGCTAGGTCCACCTTTAGCTAGGTCCATCTTTGGGGGCATCACTTGCCCTATCACCAATGAGAAGTGGTAAGATAAAAGTGCTTCAATTTTAAACTTTAGTAATTATTTCTCACTTGTTTAGTGAGTCTATAGACAGGCTAGGAAAGTAAATTTGGAGAAAGAGTGGTGTCCCCTTGTGCCTGTGCATCGACACTCAGGCTTGGGCCCCAGCCCCAGAAACTCCGATCCTATAGTCTGGGGCATGCGCTAGCATTTTGTTGAGGTTCCCAAGTTTAAGTCCAGTATCTTGGTTACTTTTCTCACTGCTAAGACAAAATATTCAATGCTCCAAGTTAAAATAGTAAAGGTTCATTTAGCCCATAATTTGTAGAAGTTTCATTTAATAATCAGTTGGCTCCACGCAGGGTAGCTCAGTAGAGCATCACAGAAGAGAAACGGTTCATGGCAGGCAGAAGGCAGAAAAGGAGCAAAGTAGTAAAGCAGTAAGCAAGTGAGGGCCTTCTTTCTTGAGCCCCCTTAGGGGGCAGTTTACACTCATACCCACAGTGAGGATTCCTTAATCCTACCCAGAACTATGCCAAACCAATAAGGAGACTAAGTTCGGCCCAGATCCCAGCATCATGCTTTTAATTTAAGCATCACACATTCTATACCCAACCATCTTTGAAAAGCCCCACCTATGAATGCATGAGGCTTTACAGGGGACATCTAGACCCAACCCATAGCAGCCAGGAATAACTGGGGTCAAAAGAAGTACTCCAAGTCATCCAACACTTGGCCAAAAATGATTCTCACCGAGGATAGCCTCATCTCAGAATCCCACAACACTCTATTGGAGGAGATGCCTCCTCTTCTTTCCTGGAAGGAATGTCCCCTTGACATGGAGACGCAGGCTGAGTTCCAGGCCTCTCTCTCCTCCTAGTACACATCTCAGTGCATTGTGAGCCTTTCTGGGCTTCATCCAACCTGCAGATCATTGCTGAGTTTGGTCTGAACTCAAGTGAGATTATGGGTGACAATGCCATGTAAATGAGAGACTGCTAACCAGTCCCACTGCTTGAGAGAGTGGGGGAGTGGGGGAGGGAAGCAGAGGTATATATAGACACAGAGACAGAAAGGTGAGATTTTTTATTACTAAGTACATGTGACATTTCTATATGCCTACATTGTTATTTAGATTTCTCCCTATATATGATTATGTGTTTTCTTACTCTTTGATTCCTTTGGTGCGATAAATACTTTTACTTAAGGAATGTTGCATAAAATATAAAAGTATAATTATCAAAGTGCTTTTCAATCTTATTATAAACAATGGCATGTTGTGCCTGCTCTACGAATGTTATACCTACTCCAAATTCTGAGATCAAAGCATTTTAAAATTCCTCCTTCTGGTGTGCCTCATTTTTTTAAACTGGATTTCTTCATTATATTATTAATGGTTGTTAGGTGTACAAATCATGGTTTTCACTTTGACATTTCTACAAACATCTTGCTCTGATCGTACCCATCTTTCCTGCCATCCTCTCTTGTCTTCCTCAGACAGAGTCGACCAAGAGTGTCTCTGGGAATGAGAATGAGGGAATTTCCTGCTTGTCTGGGAACCCAAAGCAACCCAAAGCTGCTGTGGTAATTCTGTTTCCTTGCACCTGCTCCCTGTTTACCTTCTGGCAATGCCATCGAGTCCAGTTGCCACAGGCCCATGGCTGTGTCCCCTCCTGACTCCACTCTCTTGGCCTTGGTTCTAAGCCCACGGTCTTTGGCTGGAAGGTAGCATAGCTCCCACTTTCATTCTGAAACTGTCTTGACTAACCTTTTCTGTCATTCAGACTGGCGTTGTCACTCTGGGGCCTTCCCTCCATGGACCCTACTTTCTGTGTCACTAATTCTGTTTGCCTTGACCCTCCTTTTGGAGAGACAAGGCCCTTGGTTCCTTACCACCCAGAACAGGGCCTGGTACATGGTAGATGCTTCATAAATATTTGTTGGAATATATGTCAGTCAAGGTTCAAACCCCAGAAAGGTTACTGTGACACAGTCTGGTGTTGCTCAAGAATTGCTTTGAATTCACAAGTCAGAGTCACTGAAGTGTTAGTGCATGTGGCCATTTTATTGAAAGCAAGTGACTATTCTAGAGAAAAAGGTGGTCATGGTGGGCAGGGCAGGTGGGGTCTCAGGGGAAGGTCACTTGCTGTAGCTCTTGGGACCTGGCTCTGGGAGGTCCAGGACATCTTGTTCCAGCTCAGACTTCACCAACAAAACCTTATCTTCACTCCCTACTGACTGTCCATCCAGGGCTCCATCTGAAACAGAGGGGTGGCCAAAGTGGTAAGGGTGGGCCAGGGAATTCTCTTCCACAGTCCCTTTCCCTTTGCCTCAGAAAGGTCCAGGCCTCTAGTGACCATTCTCCACTAACGTCCCTCAATGGAGCACTGCTGAGGGTTTCGATGCCAGCCTCATCTCTCCACTGTTAAGACATCCTGATACAGTGGCACTGAGCCTTGGGCTTGGAAGCTAAAAGCAGGGGTGAGTAGCTGAAACATGTTGGACAAGGTGCTGTATGTTTATAGCTCCTCTCCTACCCTCCCCACTGGAGGTACTGTCATTCTAGGCCCTCGGCCAGGTAGAAGTGAGTCTCCCTCTTTTGGGCCCCACTAGCTGGGGCACAGACATCCATCATGGTGCCAGGAGAGCTAAGGGTGCCCACTGGGTTCTGTCTCTCACTTTCTTGTAGATGCTTCCCAAAGGCATCAAGCATATCACTATATTCTGAATGTCTTTATCATGATTAAATTTTTCTCATTATCTGCAACAGGACTGCTGGGAGCACAGTTTTCCCAGGTTAGAATTGCCTGTTCAAGATTTCTACTATGCTCTCGAAAGGCTGTGAAGATGAAGCTCAGAGCCCTGACCTCTCTTCTGTGCTAGTATCCTGCCTAGGTGTGTACCACACAACCTTCCTTCCACCTCCCTCTCCTTGGGCTCACTCTTGCTTCCTTTGCTGGACATCATCAGAGCAAGAGGCTCTTAGCAAAAGGAGCCCCAGACAGCAGTCATGGGCAGGGGCTGGACCACCAGCATCCAGTAACCCGAGGCTCCAGGCACATGGCAGAGCAGGCCACACCCACAGCCAGTCAGCAGGAGCTTGAGATCCATAGCCAGCATCTTACCCACACAGGCTCTGTCCCCAACCCCACCCTGGGCTTCACTACCTGTTGGCGCCTTTAGGGCCTGGATGTACTTGGACCAAAAGGAGCAGTCAGCTTGTTTGAGGCTCTGCCGAACAGGTAGCAGGGTGCTGAACTCCTGGTAGCTCTCTCCGCTGGCCCCTGGGACAAAGTCAGGCCAGGGGGCTGCAAACTCGGATGCCTTCCTTGAGAACTCATGTGGGTAATTGGGGTTTCTGGAGAAATGAAACAGAGAAGTGTCCCCGAGGAAAACTTGTCCCTCCTTTACCACTTGGGATCCCTGCTAGCTATACTCAGTCTCTGAGGGCCACACCACTTGTCTTTGAGCACAGGTCTGGCCCAAGACTGAGATGCTAACTAGGCCCCAAAGCCACCGAGGCACAAGGGCCTCCTGGGCCCACTCTTCTCCAGCCATTTCTGCAAGGATAGATGTGAGTCTGTGATCATGTACCAACCACACAGGGCCTGTGCTGGCCTTTTGTCTCTCTGAGTGTCCATTAGGCCATGGCAGTCCTTGGGTCCTGACATCCTTGGATCTGAAACACCATCACCAGTCTTGAGATACTCTGGTTTGCCCAACCCAGGTAACAGAATAGGCCCAGATCTAAGAAACCTGCCCACCACCCACAGGTCGGCTTCTCCGTGAAGGGGATGCCACCTTCCCTCAGACACGGCCCCGCAGGCCCTGCCATGTCTTGCCACCTACCTTGGCCCCACCTCTCCTTCACTCAACTCTCAAGGTACAAGTGTTACTTCTCAGGGAAATATTTTCTAAAACCCTAACTAGAAGCAACGTCTTTTTCTTTTCAACTCCTACAGCAAATTACCAAACGCTTCATGCTGCCCTGCTTCAACCTATGCCTGGCTTTCAGTTTTAGGTGTCAGAACCTTGTGGCTTTGCTGGTCTGGGGTGTTTTTTACCTGTTTACCTTCCTGTAAGGCCTAGCACAGTCCTGGAGAATGAATGCACATCCGGCAAGAAGGTGAAGGGAAACAGAAACTAGGGGAGGAGGGAAGCGCAGGTTCTGGCAGGGAGGAAGGTGCGTGCTGGAGGGGCTAGGAGGCAGGGAGCAGGAGGTAGACCAGATGGCCTATAGCTCACAGCCTGCAGCAGTGGTTGGCTGTTCCTCCAGGGGTGACAGTCAGTCCCCAAGACAGACCTGGGATAAGTGGGTGCCACTGGCATCCACTGGGTAGGGGCCAGGAATGCCATGTGGCCACAACAACACACAGGACATGCACAGATGAGAGCTGCGTAGAGGGCCTGAGTGTGGCTGGACCAGAGGGGCCTAATCAGAAGCTCTCATCATGAAGAGTGATCTTTACAAGATGGAGCTGAGACAGGAGGGCAATAGCCAGTGATCCCAGCATCAGGGAGGAAGGCTGAGTCCCCCGAGCTGACTTCAGACTGTGGCCTTTGCCTTCAGATGGAGGGACAGGGAAGGATGCAAATGACAGAGCTTGGGACAAGTGGTTTGCTCACCCAGATCTGATGAAGTTGGACAAGAACTGCATGATTTTCAGTGACAGGCTTTTCTCCTCCAGGGAAAACTGCCCTTCATAGGCAGGGTAGAAAGGGAGCCCAAAGGCATACTGAACATCTGCCAGCAAGTCCAGGCTGGGGGCACAGAGGGAAGGAAGAGGTGGAAGTTAGGGAGAGCGTGCACGCTGGAGAGACCAAACAGAACCCAAACCCAGACACCTTCCCACTTTCCACTTGCTTAAGACTCCTGTGACGTTCTTGGCACAGCTGAGATTCGGCTTGGCCTTGATGGCTCATGGGGCAGATACACGGCAAGGATGCCAGCCTTGGCTCACCCACACTGAGAAACGGTGCAATTTTCTGACAGTGTCCTTTGACCACATTCCACTCACATGCTCACAGTACTCCTGAACACTTGTTTGCTCGCCTGTGCACAGAGCCCAGGTTTCGAGCCGTTCTCTCCATCGACTCTGTTCTCTATGTAACCAGCACCTTCACATCTCCTCAGAACTGATATTTATCCACCTACCCTAGCACTTGAGGCTGACCTGAATCACTAGTAGGTGGCAGCTTATTAGAATCATAGTTTGGGAGTCTGTCCAGAAGTTCATGTGGGCCAAGCTGGTGGTGACAGGGGAGAAGCCTGCATACTCAGGGCCCTGGAGGGACACTGGGTGGTCACTGCAGATGCTCCAGGAGACTGTGAGGGTGCCAAGCTCAGAGGCCTGTTACAGAACTGTGTAGTAAAGATTCTGGCCTTTGAGGCTGAGTCTGCAGGGGCTGTATTCTCTCTTCTCCCCATCTGCTCTCCTCTGTCCCCAGTGACACCTGCGGTCAGCCCAAGGTTGGGTGGAGAAGAAGCACCTGCTCCCTGAGAGGCCTTTCTGGGAAAGCTGGCTGAACTATTTGCTGTAGCTGCATTGGAGAGTGATCACAGCTCAGGACTTCAAACAGCGCGCATGCCGCCTCGCAGAGCCCACGATGCAGAGGTCTTGGGTGGATCCACTGGGCTAGAGTCACAGTGCTGACAGGCCGTGCCCCTTCCACAGTCCTTGACCTGTTTATTCCAGTGTGTGCTGGAGGTGGGGACACAAGTCTCTGCTTGCAGCTACAGTTGAAGGATGTCACCAGCAACTAGAGGGCAGCTGGGCCCAAGTTCTCAGAAGACAGGTTCTGATCTCACCGCTCTGTGACACACCCTTTTGCCTCCTGTTTCTTCTAAGTTCTCAGGGATTGGACTGCACCTACCAGGACCAGTGGTCTCATCTGCAGAACCTTTTGCCACATAAGGTAAGGTGTCAAAGTATCAAAGTTTAAGACTGGAACACTTTGAGGAATTGTATTTTGCCTCGTCTACTATTCCCTCGAAGCCCCAGCACTCCGAGAGACTAAGGAAGCAGGAACAAGTTGTTGGGACCATGGTCCTCATCAGCACCTAGCTTGCTCAGGTCATGACAGAGGCATAAGCTTCCCAGGCCTCGGCGTCCTGCCTGAGAGCTAGTGATGCCATCAGGTTCACCCCAGTCCTTGACCAGGGTTAGCAAAGGAAATTTCACAGGTCTGGTGCCATTTCTGAATCATTTGCCTGTAATCGTTTCCCTTTCCTGAGAGATATCTGTGAAATTAAGAGTGAGGATTAGTCCAGGGCCACTGCAGGCTCTGTGTCACCAGAAGTCATGTGTAAAATGTTGTGAAACTGTGTCTATGTGTTTGGATTTTCTTTATAGTACTGGGGAGTAAATCCAGGGGCTTATGCACTGAGCTCCACCCAAAGCTTTTTTTAGTTTTTATTTTGAGGCAGGGTCTTTCTAAGTTACTAAGTTGCCCTGACTTAACTTGAAACTTGTGGTCTGCCTGTCTCAGCCTCCTTATGGGCAGGCACCATCATGCTTGGCTTATGTTCATCTTTCTTGGGAGAGGCTTCAAACACGTTAGCATGTCCTCCAGAAAGTCTGCCGATGGTGAGTTGGCCAAGGCTGTGTGGCTGGCTCTTAGTGGGGAGGGTGGTATTACTTGCAGCATTTGCCATTTTCCAGATCATAAATACTTGCATCATAGTCATATTCAAATTGTCCAAGTGCTGTCACTGAGCTGGGAGAGGGGAAGGAGTGCAAACAGCTGGCTCTTAGGAACTGGGCTAAACTGGCTCCTCCCAGCCGTGGGCTCTGAAAGGCCAGAGGAGGTTGTTGCAGGGAGGCCTGGCATTCCAGCCTATCCTGCATGTCTGATTGAAAGCTTGATGTGTGTGAGAACTTCTGCCTGTTTTCCCTAGCAGGGCAGATCTCTGTCGGGACGTGGTGTTATTCTGAGCAGTTTAAGGCTGACATCTGGAGGAGGGGCTCAGCAGAAGCTGGAAGGAGAGGATTCTGGACCCACTCCTCAGTGGGTCTGGGCCCGGGGTGGGAGCCCCAGGGCCTCTGGAGGAAGAAGTGGGGATCGGTAATGAGCAACAGCAGGAGACCCAGGAGGACACACCAAACCTGACCAGGTAAAAGGGACAAACTGCGGAGCCCAGGCCATGTGCTCACAGACAGGCCTGCATACTGGCCCGGCTTCTTCATGTGGGGGGGTGTCTGCCCAAACCTGCGGCTCCGGGTGGGTGGGTAAGTGATCAGGCTGCTCATACTGGACTTTCAGCTGAGGTTGACTCTCTGTCTGCTCTGCGAGCTGCCGTGCTCAGACCACATCTGGGTCTTTTCATCAGCACAGGAGAGGCCCACACACCTCGCACCCACCACGGGTGCTCTGGGCCTGGTATTTCTATCTGTAAAATGGGTCTGACCCTCTCTGCTCAGCCGGCACAGTTCCTCCAGCTGTGCACTGATACAGGGTAGAGGAAAGCTCTCCCGAAATTGGAGCTGGCCATGCGGGTAAGAGTGACTCCAGTGATGCTGGTAAAGTGGCAGTTAGTCCAAGTGTGAGAAAGGTGAGCCAGTCACTCTACTCATGGCACGATTCTGTGTGTATGTGTGTGTGTGTATGTGTAGATGCTTTTGTTTCAGTTTCCTCATGTGAGTGCAGTTCACTGAGGACAGTAGCGAGCATAACAGGGGCCAGGAGTGTCAGGTCTAAGGCTCTATGCAGCTCACATGGGCCAAATGTGTGGAGAGGAAGAGAGGCAGAAGCCAGCCTGCCTGTGAAGGGGCCCACGGCCTAGCAGGAAATGCAGCGGGGTCAGTGATTTTCAAACATAAATGCTATCAGCTACGTGACAGACAGTGAGAGGGCACAGGGTGCATGTGGCTTGATGGCTGTGCAGTGTCACTAAATGAGGTGGCAGGGAAGGTACCTGGGCCACGACTCCACACTCAAGGACTCCAGGGGGGCTGCTCTTCACAAGCAGAATTCAGCAAGCAAGGAGTGCAGCTGAGCATGAGGCAGCAGGGCACCGGATAGCTGGGGTGCCAACATCTGCCGGTGACGCAGCTGGGCAGGTTCTACTGACAGGTACCCGGCGCTGAAAACCCAAAGTGAGGGAGCCCTGAATGACATGCTCCCCAGAATCCTTGTGCTCTGGGCACATGTGGGGACTGAGGCCGGTAGGATGGAAGCTCAGGTCTCCTAGGGTGGGGATGTAGGCGGCCTCTGAGCCAGGGACTTGTAAGTGACACGTCTCTTATAGTGATGGCTGAGGTGGAAGCGGAGACCTTGTGTTGCTGGAAGGACAGAGTGTTGGTTCTTCCCTTACAGCACCCGAACACTAGCCTGAAGCCCTCTGCCTGTCTAGCACTCTGCTCTGGCTATAAAGCAGCCCGGCCACATCACAGCAGTCAGAAGCCAAGTCCAGACCACAGACTGTCAGCTCCACATGCCCCTGACTTGGCTATGTGTGCGGTCAGGACTGTAACCCAGGATGGCAGAGGGGGTGTAGGCACAGGGCCCAGCAGTGGCTCACTGGGAGGTAGGCTGAGCCTGGCGTGCACAGAAGGACCATCCCATGGACTGGGGACAAGGTGTTCAGGACCTTCTGTCGTCAGAAGGGCAGGGCCAGAAGGAGCCTGTGTCTGTCACAGGGATGTCTGTTTGCACCTCCCATCTGCAGGAAGAAATCTGGAGTCTCATCCCCATAAAACACACTCCTCCTTATCTCCAGCTGGCCTCTCCAGACCTCTTTTCCCCAGGGGCCAAAGGCACAGGGAGGCCTGGAAGTCCTGCTGTGTCCCAGCCTTCTTTTTATTTTTTGTTTTTGTCTAAAGAGTTGTGTAAAAAAATTCTTGAATCACTTAGGAACTAAAACCGCCACCTCTCCTTCGATTTGCTGTGCAATCTTTTAAACACGAATCCCTCAGTTTACTTTAAATAATACAACCCCACCTCCCATGAAATATTTAAGACATTTCCTGAATTCCCCCAAGCCGGCAGCGCTGGATAAAATTTTATCTTGCAGAACAGTCAAAACTTGGAGTGACGTGCTGGATTGGTCCAAACACTCCACCCCTCACCCCTGTGAAATGTCACAGAAGACACCAAAGTTTCCAGGCCCAGCACACCACGCTCAGCAGCACGGGTCGTGCTGACTGAGAACGCAGGGCCTGGTCCATGGTGGTTTTCACTGGAAGCCTCCATGTAATTAAATGCTCCAATGTCAGGCAGAGTCCCACTTCCCAGGACTCCAATCTGGAAACAGGGAATGCAGATTTAAAGTTAAAATGATAGGCCTCAGTTAAATGGCTATCTTGGTTCTGTTTGTACAATATCCCATTTTAATGGCCTTTTCTGACTAACTGACCATGACACTGGATAACAGATCTTCTGTTCTACATTCTGTTAACAACAAAATAACTACAACAACAGGAAGATCTCTAGTGTTTGTGAGCTGTGTTTGAAGTATGACTTATAAGAACACAGTGCACTCTAGATAAGCGTCTATTTAAACATCTCTGATGACCTCCCATCCCATTCAGATAAAACAGTAACTCTTTGCCTGCTAGAACTTGTAACCGCCTAGGGAATCTCAAGATTTTTCTCTTCTTGCACACCTTGTCAAGCATTCCCCGGCCTCAGTGGGAATGGCATTCTTCACTGGGTCCTTTCATATCTCAGCGCCTTGGCATTGACCATTCTTCTTTTAAGATCGCTCACTGCTCAAATCTACAGTGGAATCACATTTCATTTCACAATACTCAGCTCAACTGTCATCTTTCTAGGAAGTTCTCCCTGAGTGGGTGCCTACTGTTTGCACCCTTTCCCTGCTCTGAGCCATGGTCCCTGTTGAGGCAGCAGCCCTCCTTGCCTGGGGCTAGTCTACCTCCAGCACATGGAAAGCAGCAGTACATGTTTGCTGAACCAGTGCTGCGTGGAAGTTAAAGCCCTACTGTGTCCTGCGCCTGGAGCAGTCAGATTCAGAAAATGACTGATGCCCATCTATCTTGGGAAGCAATTGGCTGATCAGACAGGATGTAGCTAAGGCTGAGGGAATCCAGCTTGGTGAATATGTTCTTGGGATTTTTGCTTCCAAAACAGCATAGCAGTTGCCCAAAAGATAATATTGTGAATCTGGAGTGCTTCAGGGCCCTGGAATGCACAGGGGTGCCTAGAACACAAACGCAGTGGTGTCCAGAGGATCTTGAGTCTGGGATTTATGGCTTTGTTTTCCCAAGTTGGGAAATTTACAAAGGAGGAGCATTATTGCCCCCTTAGTCATCTGCACTTATTTTCCCGATCAGAGCCTTAGTTTTCTAATAGGAAAAGAACCCTCACTACCAACTATTGAACGTACGATCTCACCTGGGTTGAGCATGCGCTGTGAGCACTGTGAGGTGGAGAGAACTGTAGCAGTTTCACAAGTGAGGATGGCCAGGTGAAGGACTGAAACTGTCACTGATTTAATCACTATCAAAGCCTGCCAGGTATGATGTGTGGAGAACAGCCCTGCTATTCTTGCATGCGCGCGCACACACACACACACACACACACACACACACACACACACACACACACACACGGCTCTGGCTAAACTCTGTTTAGCAGTTCCCTGAGCCCTCACAGGAGCTGTAGTAGCAGATATTATTATTCAATCCAGACATAGCCAAAGAGGCTCAGGGAGGTTAAATGACTTGCTTGAGGCCACAGAACCAGTAAGTGGCCTGAGCCATGGCAAATACTCAGTAAAGTTTTGGCTGATGTGGGTACAACTGAGAGAAAACTACAGAGTGCGAAAGGCAGCGTCTGGGGTCTGGATGGTCCACGCCTGGCTCTGGCCTGGAGATAAAGTTCATCACCTCCTCGGACTTCTGTTCCTCACAAAATGAAGGCATAAGGTGAGATCACCTTCCATCTTCTGTGGTTCTTTTAGTCAGAATCTTAGGCACATCTCTTACTCTGGTAGATTTTGGTTTCTTTGTCTTCCTGTCTCCATTCAGCATGTCTATTTTCTCTTCAGAAATAGTTGCCCCTCTTACCCCGAGTTTCGGGGACAGAAATTTTATCTATAGTCCAATGGACCATCAGAGCACCTCACTGATATTCTGTGATCAAATAGCAATGGTCTAGAAGGAAGTGATAATTTATTGTGTATTGTTCATTAGCTTTTGCCAGGAAATCTGATATATGCTAACAGAACCAGGGTAAAAGACAGATGGCTGGGAATGCAGCGCGCACACACACACACACACACACACACACACACACACACACATTTTAAGTGTGTAGATTTGAGCCAGAAATAAAATGAGAGGTGTGACAGCTTTAAGGCAGAGAAAGAGAGAGAATCAGAAAAAGGGGAAAAGAAGCCGAGAGAGACAAATGAGGAAAAGACAAACTCGCCAACAATCAAAGTCTCCTTCCTGTGATCTGTTTGCCCACTCCAGTGTCCACTCCGTGGGTGGCCCCGTGGTCACCGCAGCTGTCTGCACAGGATGTCATCACAAAACACACTCTGAGGGCTGAGAGCACTGGGACCCTCCCAGCAGCTGGGGTTCAGTGGGCCTGTTCTCCACACAGAGATAATCCAGTAAGCCACTGTTCAGGAAGAACCTGAGTCTACAAGGTGCTCGATTTGCTGGAGGTCACTGAGTGGATAAGAGTCAAGGGCATGTGTCTCCTCAAAGCAGAAGATGCCACTGCCCCTGCCTTTACCATGACAGTGAGTGGCCACATCTCAAGAGAGTCAGTGGCTCTGAGTGTCTCCTCCAGATGACAGGACCAGATGTGGCCTCAGGGCACCCTGCACCAGGGTCTGTACCTCTGCCCTGAATAGACTGGGTGCATTTCTAGAGCTCCAGCTGTAAGATGGAGAGGGCTCTGGAGGCACACACAACCTGTTCTCCAACTCACCAGAGCCTAGCACCCAGGCCTCATGGAAGAGCAGTTGTCAGCCTGGCCTACTGCCCCATTCCCACTTTACAGAGAGTAAAACTGAGCCCCAAGGAACATGAATGCTACAGCTGAAAAGACTTGCCCCTGACCATAACATATAGGATGAATATTCAAGCCATGTTAACCGATCAGTAATGAACACCTACTGGCACAGCTCCAAAGTGCGTCATCGTTTCTGAAGCTCCTATACCTCATATTTGACTTTTCCTGTCCACAGTACCAAGATAAATAAAGTGGTTGTTCCTATGATTCCCATTGTTCAGATGATGAAACTAAGGTGTAAAGGAGGTAGTGGTGCATGCTACGTGACTGATCCAAGACTTATGCCTCAGGTCCCCTCTTTGCTCAGCCTCCTTCTGGCTCATGGCAGTGACAGGGACATTGCCAGGCTCTTTCTTTGCCCGCACCCACTACAGCTACACAGCTGCCTTACCTGCTGTGGCCGTAGCTTTCAGGGGCGTGGTACATGAAGACATTTCCTCGGGCCCTCTTTGCCCAGAGTCTGGCCATATCAATCGTGGGGCAGGTGATGAAGTAATCCCTGGGGTGAGGACAGAGGAAGGTGACACGCAGCTCTGTGGACAGCAGGGCCAGGTAATAGCTTCTCCTGTGCAAGGGCCCACAGCCACTTCATCTCCCAAGCTCCTCTGTCCCCGTTTGCAGAGGACACAGTCTTCCTTCCAGCCACTTTCAGAGTGGCTCTGCTGCCACCCTGGTGGGAGAGCTGAGGCCCAGCACACAGCCTGCTGTGGCTGGTGGGAGACCATGACCAGAGCTGGCAGCCATGGTGGTAATGCCTCTCCAAGGCCAAGAAAGCCATGACGAAAGGCCCTTCCTGGAACGTCAATTTAACATAGATGTGGGACCACACTTCAGTATAGCAACATAACACACTTTGTGGAATAGGAAGTAAAATAACTACATTTTAGAACATAATTACATTTTAAAAGAAGACAAAATCCTCAAAGATATTTTATGCATATGATACCTTTAAACCTGCAGCTTTCAACAGTGGTGAATTTGTCCCTGAGAGCTTTTGGCAATTCTTGGAGACATTTGTTTGGTTGTTACAACAGAGGGTAGAAAGTTTCTCCTGGTGTCTAGTGTGTGGGGGCAGCATGCTCCTATACCTCCTACACAGCACAGGGCACCCCCACGCCCAGAATTATCCCTCCCAAAGTGATGGGAGGAAAGAGCTGGAGGGTTTCTGGCCCTAGACTACCCAAGTTTCACCTAAACTCCTCCTGGGGGGAATGCGAATGAATCTCGGAGGTGGCAGAGATAGCAACAACTGGTAAGCCTTAGAGAGGTAAGGACGTGTCAGTGAGTCCCAGGTCTGCCATGGTCTGCAGGGGCAGGGGAGAGCAGCTGCACTTGACTGGTGAGCAGGACAGAAGGGATTAGACCTGCAGGCCCTGGAGGCAAAGAGGCCTACAGAAGGCTGCTGCCCAAGGAGCTCAGGTGAGTGAGGGCTTGGGCCAAGGTAAACAGATATCTGCCTCCTTGGTGATGCTCCCTGGACTACACTGCCCTCTTTGAACCGCAGCTCTTCTTCCAGGGCACAGGTTGTCTTGAAATCCAAAGGAATTGATGAAGCACCAACTTGGATTTCCTGAGCTCAGGCCGCGAGCTCCTCCTGAACCTGGATCGGCAGTAGTCTGGACGGGGTGGTGAGCTTCCCTGGCTCAGTGACCGGGCGCCTGTGAGTTCTCATGGTCCAGCCCAGGGCTGGGCTTCCAGAAATAGCTACTGGCCACTTGGTTCAGACCTAACTCTCCATTACAGGGAAAATCAAAGCCTGTCTGGGCTCCAAGGATCATATGCGTGGCACAGAGTTTTACCCTGAGCTGGTGACTCTCAGATTCTGGGTGAGGCCACTGCCCTCTCAGGACTTACAGGTCACTGTCAGTGAGGGCACCTGAGAGCTGAGCTGGGACACTAAGCCTGTGGTCCAAGACAAGAGCAGAAGGCCTAAACGGCCTCTGAGGACCCTGACCCCACAGACCCCTCCCTTCCACTTGGAAGTGAGTCCTGCAAAGGGAGCTGAGTGCTTGTTAGGGCCACAGTGGCTGAGAACCAAGATCCTAGGGAGCATCTCCCCTGGGGCCTCTGGCGGGAGAGAGGCTGCAGCCTGCTCACTTCCTTGTTCTGCTTGAGACTGGGGCCTTGTGCATCTGCTGTGTAGCTCACTGGACCCGCAGCCTTCAATGCCATGAGCTCCTGACCACTAGGAGAGGGAGACAGGCCAGTCTGAGCGAGTAGCACTTGCAGAGTATGATGGACACAGCAGAAACCAGGGCTGGGCAGCTGTAGCTGTTACTGGGTGAGACCTGGCAGGCTCTGTAATGAGTGACACTTGAGCATGAAAAGGGTGGAGGTGACCGTATCACAGCAGAAGCAAGAAAGGGCCTCCTTGGCCAACCAGAGCCCTGGCTCTTCCTCCTTGGGTTGTGACACTGGGCACAAGACCGCAATGAGCCCCCTGATTGCCACATGCAAGGTCGACTCTGGCAGCTATTGCTGCTCCTGGTGGGGTACAAGGAAGGCAGAATACAGGTGCCGGGCACAGTGAGCAACAGGCCATAGAAGGTCTCCGTGCTGAGTGCTGGCCTGGACACTGGTGCCTGCATAGCACCCTGTGACCATCTGTGGCAGCCAGTGTGTCTGCCCTCCATGGCTCCCACATGCCCAGGAAGAACTGGGGTTCCCATATCCCTGCTGGCCAGTGTTCCCAGCAGCAATGGCACCAGGACTGCCCTTGGCCATGGCCACTATGTGTTGTGGATGAGTGAAGGGAAGGAGGAAGCATAAGGGTGAAACCAGAAGCCCTCAGCCTCTTTCCTGAACATCGCCTGGCCCAGGACCCTGTCCTGGCTCACCGAGTGGCATTCTCCAGCGCTCTGGAGAAGGAGGCATAGTCGTCCGCAGAGTGCTCCAGCGAGTAGTACCAAGTGGCTGCAGCCAGGACACGGGCATCTGCGTCTTCACCTCCCAGCGAGTTCTGCAGTGCCTGGTAAAAGGCTGTTTTGCTCTCAGTTCGCCCTTGACTTTCCTCAAATCTCTGAGAATACAAAAAAAAAG
>PVIR01019941.1:0-31221 GCA_004026965.1 Petromus typicus
TGTTTGAAATGTTCCCTTGTTAAACGTTATGGTTAAAACGTGATTATTTAAAGCATGAAATGCTACAATTCTAATAATCCTCAGTCATAATTAAGGCTGAACAAAAAGACCACCCTGAGAACTGTATAATTTTAAACTTATTTTTCTATATAAAGTACTTATACTATAATTTTCCAGAATTTTATATCATCTGCCAAAAATATTTGATGGATATATTATTTAATACTACCAATGTGAATTTTATCAACATACTTAATCATTACTTCTAAAAGTATTTTCTGTCAAACTTTTGTTTTCAAATAAGTTTAACTCAAAAGAACAGTCCAATAAAATTCCAACTCTTTCCAGTGCACCTTTGTGTTGCTAAAGAAACAAGTGAAACTTAAGATTAAGACTCTGTCTTATTCTGTTAGATTAGGTTTCTTTCTTTCTTTCTTTCTTTCTTTCTTTCTTTCTTTCTTTCTTTCTTTCCTCTTTCTTTCTTTCTTTTCTTCTTTGTTGAGACAGGGTCTCACTTTGTATTTCAGGCTGGCCCTCAGCTCTGCCTTAAATTCATAACAATCCTACTGCCTCTGCCTCCCGAGTGCTGGGATTACAGGAGTGTGAGACCATGCCTGCACTGTGGTATGTGGTACTGATTGCTGGTGAGTGTGAGTCACTGTGGTTACCAGGGATGGAACCCTGGCCCTTGCACTTGCAAGCCAGGTGCTGGAACCACTGAGCTAAAAGTCCTGGGCCCTAGATTGGGTTTTTTTTATGCAAAAAGATGCATTTACTTTGCACCATTTAACCAGGGACTCAGCAGTAAGCAATTGGCACACTGTGTGTAAAATGAGAGGTACTTCCAATGATTCCAACAGGAAGCAGAGAAAATTCCCTACTTGGATGCGCACAAAAAGAGTATTTGTATCCCTTGACTAACAGGTTAAAAACAATGATAATAAACAAAGCCCAGAGGACTATGGAGAGTGACTCCCTGGGAAATAGTCGTGCCTGTCTGTGGAAGGCTATAATCTATCTTTGCTACCTTGCTAGCAGAAAATTTATAACGCATTCACTGCACACTCTGTTCTCTTGGCCAGGATATCATATTTGGGCTTTTCCAAATGGCTGATCGAGCAGGAAGTTGAAGGAAAGCGCTACTTTTGATTTTTGGGCATGGCTTATCCAGGCCAAGAAGGCCAAGAAGAGCCAAGAAGTGAGAAGTTTACTGAGAAAAGTGCATGGATGATATGTAGCACATTATGAAATCTAGCTTTGTATTTCTGCTCTTGCAAATCATCATACACTCAAGGTCCACAAATAACACAAATTATTTACCTACCATCCTGGAGATCGAAAATCTGACAAGGTTTCCCTCCGTGAAGCCACAAAGTCCATGGACTGTGTTTTTTCCTGAAATCTAGGGAAAATGTGTCCCTTCGCTTTTCTCAGCTGCAAGAGGACCCCTGGAGTGATGGGTTTGTAACCCCATCGTTGTCTTCATATCAATAGCACAGCACGTTCAAATCTTCCTCACTACTCACAATGCCTCTCTCTACTTCTGTCTTCCTTTTCTCTTCCGTTGTACAGACTACTGTGATTTCATGTACACATCTTGATAAGTAGGGTCACTGTGACCTAGGAAGGTGCTTAACTACATTTGGAAAATATTTCAGACACATTGGGCTGGGAACTTAGCTCAGTGGTTCTGGTGCCTGCTTTGGAAGTGCAAGGGCCTGAGTTCGATCCCAGATAACGACATACAGCAATGCCAGCCGTGGAGACTTACACCCGGCAGCAATCATTCCCACATACCACCGTGCCAAGCATAGTAGCTCATGCTGTAATCCCAGCACTTGAGAGGAAGAGACAGGAGGATTGCTGTGAGTTCAAGGCTGAACTCAGGGCCAGAGTGAACTACAAAGTGAGACCCTGTCTAAAAAAAATTAAGAAAAATTGATACATAAAGCATAGTTATAGGCTGTGGGAACCAGGACTTGAACATCTTTGGGAAGGGGTTATGGTTCCGCCACAGTATGTTTGTATGGAGACACATTCCTAGAGCAAGCGGGATATTTTGGAGTAAATGTAGTGTATTCTAGGTGTCGGGGTCTCACTGCTGGGTATGGCGGTGTCAGCTGGGCAGAGCAATGGGGTGACCGAGCTGAGGGGCTTAGGATGAGAAATAAGTAAAGACAGGACAGCGGGACTTAGAAGGGTTCACCACCGAATGAACACCACATTTATTTAACAGCCTTCTTTTATATATTTCTTTAGTACTGACATTAAGCCGCCCTTGAGCTGACCAGCCCCCATTCATGTGTACAGAAAAGAAAAAAGTTAGTGAAAGAACTGGTGGGCGGGGTGCACTGACAATATAATTAAATCTGGTATGAGGGTGTGTAAAGGTTCTTAGTTTAACCTGGAATAAGGGTGTGTCAAGGTTCTTAGTTTAATCTGAAATAAGGGTGTATCTGGAATGAGGGTGTGTCAAAGTTCCTAGTTTAACCTGAAAAGGACAATAATTATCCTTGAGGAAAGTAGACAATGTTGGGCTCTGATCCAGAAATCAGGCCAACTTTTCCTCTCCTGCATGGGCAGCCATGACACTGTAAGAAACAGCTCCCAACATCTACGGTAACAGAAACAGATCTTAATTCCAATTCTGAAATAAATCTGATTAATACAGTTTTAGTAAAATACATATGTATTCAATGTGTGGACATATTTATACCTTTACCATCCTATTCTTCCTTTATGGCATGCATGATTTTGTCATAAAACCTGAGATACATGTGTTTACTTTTTGTTAGTGTAACAATGTACTTCTCTGTCATTATCATCATTATGATATGCATTCACAAGATTTTATAATTCAGAGTGGATAGTTGTGACATCAGTACTGTGTGCAGATTGTATATGTGATAGGAATGAATAGTTCTGATATTTGGAAGAAATAATTTTCTTGCCGAGATATCATATATACTTTAATTCAATTCATAAAAAAAAATGTTTGCATCAGTTTCCTAAAAGGCAAAACTTCTCATGAAAAGATTCACGACTTATTATTTCTGTGTCTGTGTATAAATATAGATTTATCCTTAGGATGAAATTTTTAAAATACCTAAATGCTCAGAAATCTTTCCAGAAAAAAAAAAAAGTTTTATTTTTTCAATAAACTTGAAACCAGACTGTGGCACCCATTGTAGGCGATCTGCTAATGAGACAGAAAACAAAACAAATCTCATTCTTTCTCCTACTGCAGACACCATCCATCCCTTGAATGGTCTCAAAACAAATGGCACCTGCCTTAATGCGAGAGACTGACAGCTTCATCTGCTACCTCCTGATTCTACCTGGTAACAGGCAGGGACACCTGTTTTCCTTAATTGTCTTTATACCAACAAAACTGGAACTTCTTCCTTTTTCATGATAAACAGGTGATTACAATGCACAGGTACTTTTATTTTTTGGCGGTGGTTGCCTTTTACTTAGCTTTTTTTTTTTTTTTTTTTTTTAAGAATTACTTAAATTTCAAAGAAACATAGAAAGGCCTGTCACAATTACGACTAGCAGAAATGCATTTTGAAAATCACCCTTCCGATTTCAACGTTAATACAGCTTAGTTAACTCTTACTAAACATTTTGCTGTGCTGAAAATTATTAGAAGTTATACTTCACAAAACATGAGCCATACTTGACTTTAACATTGTTCACTCTGATAGTTACTACTACACTTCCCTAGACACCTGAAGACCTGTATTACTCTCTGCCTTTTTAATTAAATGCAGTCCTATCATTGCCCTTAGTCAGTGAATTATGAGCAGAAAACTAGGCCGACCAGTTCTTAATTTACAGAACTGTAAAACCGCTTTTCTTCTGCTTTCCTAAAATAACAGAGGGTCAGCAGTGTGAGTCCTTTGAGTTGTCATTTGATCTAGAGGACTGCAAGGACCTAATCCCACAATGTGACACAATGAGGTTATGGAATGAGAAGAAAAGTGCCCGTATGTTGTCATCACCTACTGAGACACTGAGATTATCTGTTGGTGTGATTTACTTCATTCTGATTGACATAAAATGTTTGACACTGAAGTTTCCTCAAAGATAACATCCCTTATTAGAACACCAAAGAGACTATGCTAGTCCCATTGACCACATCACAATTTTCATTTATTAATTAGCAGTAGTGTCATCCTAAAGTTATAATGTGGTAAAACCCATCTTTATTTTTCACAAGTTGCATTGTATGTGTATGTGTGTGGAATATGTGTATATATGTCAATTTTATCTATTTTCTTTAAAAAACTTTTCAGGATGAGCCCTTCGTGGTTTGAAAAATAATGCATATTTTCATATGTATGTATAATTACACTATGCAAATTTAAACATAAAGGAAATGTAGCTTGCATAATAGAGTACTGAGGAAAGACACAAGGATTCAGAGAGTTGAGGCTGTTAGAATGGTTTTATTCCCTCTAAACAAATAAACTACCACTTGTCTCTGAATGCCAGAAAGCCCCCCCCACTTCCTCCATGCTAGGAAAGTGTGACAGATAATGTTGTATCTATAAACTCATGAGGACTTGCATTTTCTTGACTGTTTACTATAGGATTCCACTTGCACTTGCTAACAGGAAGATGCAGAAATGAAGAAAAGGTGTATGTATTCACCACAGTGTATCACGAGCTCACCATGGTAACTAAGTATTTCAGTTCTTTATAATGATCTATATAACCAAAACAGGAGTGACTTAAAAAGTAACAAATTTTTGGGTCACTTTTCACAAATGATATAGACATCTAATGCAGATCTTATCTATATAAAGGGAGGCCAAATCTTCATACTTTTCAATCATATATATTAAAATTTACTTCGTCTTGAGACTATTCAAGGGATGGATGATAACTGTAGAAACTTCTGTATTAGCTACACATTGTTTAAAAGACATAGGGTCCTAAGTGACATAGCTTGTACAGAAATTGAAGGGGAATGATCATTTCTTCTCTCTGGGTTTGGAAACAGGTGGATGTCCTAGTACACAGCCACCTAATAAAACTACTGCATGCAGAAATGTGAATAAAAATACAAAACTAGGACTACAGTTATCAATGCTGTTGCTATTAAGTAAATTTTGTAAATAACCAAAACTCTATCAATTTTAAGAGTTTAATGAAATACAACATTTTCATAAACTGTTATGTACTTATTGAAAAGTTGTTAGCATGTCTGTGAAATATGTTGACAATAATTACTTTTCAGTAATTACAGTTTTGTTCAAACAGAACACATTGCTTAGATTTAGTTTCTATACCTCAACGTACTCTCAATATTCTTTGGTAATTTTCAGCTTATATTTTGTTGACAACTTTTTAATTGAAAAGAAAATTTGAAAGTAATATGAGTTTAAGAAATAAAAGTTAGATACACAAATTCTCAAGGGGCCAATATCTTTTAACCCAAACAGGCATAGTTATGCACATCAGTACAAGATATAGTATTACCAGTTGTAGAAGAAGTGTTGCCAGTACTTGAGAATAGAATAGGGATTTAATGAGCATAGTATTTTTCAAGATGAAAAAATTCTGAAGAACATTTGTACAACAGCTAATGTTCTTATCACAAAAGGATTGTGAATTTCAATGGTCTAAATGATAGCTTACATTGTAAGCACATTTTAACACAATGCCTAATATTTAAAATAATTTCTTCAATGATTCCTATGAAAATTCCTTTAAGAACTCTTTTTGGCTGAAAATAATCTTCTAACTTTCATTCATCACTTTAAAGAGTTAGGCACTATTGAGGTATGAGTCAGTCTTTTGAAGAGAAAAGTGAGTAACATAAATAAAAAAAAACAATATCACTTTATAGCTGGCCTATTAATTAAAGTACTGTGTATAACTTTTCCATAATTTTTCAAACTTTCATTTGAAGCAGAAAAACTACAGTTCATTCCTATTGTTTAAACAAAGCATTTTAAGTGGATGGATAGCCCTTTTTAAAAAATTCAAAATATTATTTCATCCAACAGCATTTCCAGTGAAGGTGTATTAATTCCTTTACAACTCATATAGCTCCACATCCTGGTGCATTCATCAAGTAAAATGTATAAGTTTGGTGCAGTCACAAACTCTAAATTTCCAGTTTATTTTATAAGAACTTATATAAGAGGATAATCTCAGAGCAGGCCAGAAAATTCACCTAGGGTTTGAAGTGATAAGTAATCTACTGCAAAAATGAATCTTCAAAATTGGCAATATAGGACATTTTGCAATGCTTTGCTGTATTCCCTGATTTTGAAATATGTAAAGCTAAGACATGTTCAATACTGCTGACAGCACCTTTATTAAGTTGCTTTTCCAATCAAAAAAAAATATATATATATATTGGCAATTGTGGTGTATTTTGCTTTCTTTTTTTTGGCCGAGTGTTAGATTGGCATAAACACAAAGAGAATAACCTGTAAAACAACTCTTTGAAAGAGTGTCTACTGGCCCAGGGAAATTCTAATTTGCTGTCTTTCTCACCAGAGAGTAAAATGTTGTTGCATATGGCCCAGAAATATTGCCGGCTTTTCTTCCTTTGCAAATCAATGCCTTATACAGAAAAAAATAAATCTATTAAATCTTTTCCTGCCCCTTTAACTTGTTACGAACTCAATATTTGAACAATAAATATACAAACATTAGGAATATCACTTACATGAAAAGATGAGAAATTATTAGAAGCTGTCTCTTCCTTCTGCTTCTTCATATAGTTTGCTATTTTCTTTCACTGACTTACTTTGATTGGGGCTGGTTTTCATCAAAAGATATATTAATATTGTCTGTTTTTAGGTTATAAGTAGACCCATTTGAAATGTTAAACATATGACATTTGTATAGTGTTCATTTCTATTCACACTTAGTAATAGAGGAATATATACTAAGATACACAAAATAAGGTATCAGTTCTTAGTTATCTCTGTTAGGGAATTATGCAATGATAATGGCCTAGAGTGATACACACTGCATCTAGGATCTATATGAAAATGAAATCCTTAAAGTTTCTTAATAGAAAACAACAACAACCTTGATTACATATGCTCCTCATCTTAGCAAATTCAGAGACTGAGGCAAGAAGATTGTTTTCCCAGTTTGAGTCCAGCCTGAACAATAACCTAGGCAGCTTAGCAAGAATATGTACCAAATACAAATAAATAATTAAAAAGGAGATCTGTGGATAGGCAAGCCCTTGGTTTCAATATCCCAAATTGATAAAAGGTAGAAATGAGAGAGAGAGAGAGAGAGAGAGAGAGAGAAAGAGAGAGAGGGAAACAGAGAGAAAACAAATCTGTTCCAGGCTTTTTAATCTATTTTCTCCCAAATAATCTGACAGTTGTTTACTAAGTGGTATGAACTTTTATGATAATGGGAGAGTCTAGAAAGATTCAACAGAAATATGTGTCTGCCGACAAAAAGCCAGATAACAGACATATTTAACTTTTGTCATCCTTTGCTCCACACGTGGCTTAAAGTTTTATTTGTGTGACATCAACTGTGAGACATCAACTGTCTAACTGTGAGATCACAGTGTATTGGTGTTTGTTTGCTTTATGTTTCTGCACTGTAGCCTAATTCCAGGCCTGGCTACTTCCCTGTAAACAAAGAAAAATCCCATTGATTTGGAATACTAGAAAAGAAATTTCAAGGGATCCCATTGTATCACAGATGTAAATTCCTCTCATCTTTCCCCTTCACTGGTGGTATAAAACTTAATTTATTAATTTGTCTTCTTTGGCATTGTTGGCAAGTGAACCTAGGTGAACTATGATATATGAGTGTTCTATTTCTGAACTACAACCCCAATCCAACACCTCTTTACTGTCAAAAGAAATTCGATAACTGCTGTCATTTCTTTTTAAAGAAAATGGCTGTTGGATCCAAGGCTGAAAAATCTGCCTCTTGTCTAGTGTGTCTAGTCACTTCCAAGTTGCTGAAAAATCTTTCTAAACAAGTACAGTACCAATGTTACCAGATGTCCTAAGCTCAAGGTTACTGTATTTCCTCTGAAAGGCTCCACTGGTCATTAAAAATTGTTTTGTGACAGGAGCCATATGTGTGGGCTGTCCAGAAGGAAAGATGGAGAGCACCTGGTGTTTCCATAATCTTGTGACTCTCGATGATACCCCAAACCTCACTTCCTTACAACCTTGAACCTCAGACCCTTGGGAGATTGAGCACCTGGCATTTTGACATGATCAATTACACCTTTTGAGGTTGCAAATCACTCAGTGTGACTTTAGAAAGTTATATCTAAAAAGTTTGTGTTCACTAATGTGTTGTCAACCTAGGATCTTATACAAGAAATATGTTCATTTAGTTCTTTTTAATATTAAGATGATGAAACATCAATAAATGCATACAAACAAGAACCAAAATCTATGCCATTTAAATTGTGTACAGTAGTGTGAATTGAAGGTCAGGCTATAAAAGATATTATTATATATGATGTATTTGATTCACCATCCACCAGGAAAAACTGTTCTGCTATTTCATCATGGATTTGAATGTTTATGTTTCTTGTATGTATGTACTTACATAAAAATATAGGTATTACTGGGCCGGGGATATAGCTCAGTGGTTCCAGTGCCTGTCTTGCAAGCGCAAGGACCCGGGTTCGATCCCCGGTAACCACATAACAATACTGGGGTTGGAGACTCACGCCCAGCAGCAACGAGCACCACATACCACAGTGCCGGGCTTGGTGGCTCACGCCTGTAATCCTAGCACTTGGGAGGCAGAGGCAGGAGGATTGCTGTGATGTGAGTTTGAAGCTGAGCTCAGGCCCAGCCTCAACTACAAAGTGAGATCCTGTCTCAAAAAACCTTAAAAAAAATAAAATATATAGGTATTACCTCTTTATGTTAAATATATCACATAGAATTAATGAATTTTACTTTTTTTGGTCTTTTTTTTTAAACACAAGAATACAAATTAATCCTCATGGAAACAATGGACTAAACTGAACCACACCATCCCTTTTACTTTTACTTAAGTAGAATACTTAGAATACTAAACTTGCAAAGGCACTCACTAACTTAGTTTTCCTTCTTTGAGTATATGTGTTCAATACACTCACACTTATCTCTGCTGTTATGTGTCCAAGCATCCCTTGCACTACTTATAATAATGCAGAAATGTAGAATCACATTTAGCAAAGTAGGGCCACGGATGTAATAAGTGAATATTTTTAAATTCTGAGCATCATGACCATTCTAATTGACATCGTTGCATGAATTTGATTGGTATACATTATTTAACTTATAGATATAATTAAAAGCTAAAAATCTCTTGACTACTAAGTCAAGGACAAGAAAATGCTTATATAAAAATCAATGGATAGGTCTGGAAGGTAAAATTAATTCAATATTTCTTTTTATTAATTAAGGTAAAATACAGCACAGTGAAACTGAATGCTTTGGGATGCTGTTTTGCCATCAGGATTTGGATCTGATAGACACTTGTGGTACTTTCACTAAGGTGATTATAAGCAATGACACATTACTTCTCACTGATTGACATGTTTTATCCTTGACACTGGAACAGTTTAAAGACAAAATCAGTCACTGATTATCTGTCATCTCATCTTGTCCTATGAAAGATTGAATGAAGTTTGCATTTGGAATGAGCTAATACTGGCCAAAATGTTCATGCAATAAAAAACTTTATAACAAATGCACTAAATGAAAAAAGTTTAAGAAAGAAACAGGTGGATCCATTCATTAAAAAAAAATTATGATATTTTAAAAAAGTAAATCTCAGCAGGACATGTAATGAATGTATGTAGGTACTGAAAGATTCAAGGATATTTAGGTCAACTATTACCCTATAAAACTGTAGAACAAGTGACAGAAAAAGAAAATAAAGACTTTCTCAAAGATTTAATTGATTACAAGGTGAATTTCACTGTTAAAAATTAAAAATTAAAAAATAAGACCAGAGATTTAGCTCAGTGATTCAAGCACCTACTGAGCCAACTCAAGGTCTTGAGTTCAGTTCCTGGTAACCACACATTAGGATGCTGGGCATGATGACCCATGCCTATCAGCAATCAGTACCACACACCACAATGCTGAGCATGGTGGCTCATACCTGTAATACCAGCACTCAGGAAGCAGAGGCAGGAGGACTGATGTGAATTTGAGGCTTGCCTGGACTGCTTAGTGATCTCAAGTTCAGCCTGAATGGCAAAATTTCCTAGGAACTCAATATTTGAACCCTATCTAAAAATATATATATATATATATATATATATATTTATATATATATATATATTTATATATATATTTATATATTTATATATATATATATCTTGCATATCTTAGGATGTTTTCTTTCTCAGAAAAGTGTATGCAATAATTACACAGCACATTTGTAGTCACACACTTTATATATGGAAATTATTAAAAATAAGCAGTTAGAACAGCTACTGTGTCTGTTGCTCAGGACCTTGTGAAGTACCTGTATACACAGCACTGAACTTCCTGATCTAAAATGAGTGTCTGTGTTGCTCTGCATCACATTTTAGTTTCATATAAATCATCTCACAGGCCACCGTTGACACTACGATTGAATTAGAAGAAATGAACTTTCATAGTAGGTAAATTCTGGTAGCTCCAATCTACATCTGTTTCAAATTGTGCCAGTTCCAGTGTCAGAAAGAAAACCAGGTTGCTAGATGATCCCTTAAACTTTCAAAAGTTTCTCAGTTTTGATCGTTACAGAGAAGGATCTCACATGAGCTAAAACTGAAATTATTTCGTTAAGAAAATGAATGTGCAATGACTAGTGCAGCAGTAGAAGAAATAAGGACAGATGGGAGTTGTCTGTGTGCTCCAGCGCATGTCAATGAAATTCTTTGGAAGTCGTATTTTCAAAGGCATTGTTCTTCTTTCTTCTTGAGAAACTAATTTGCATACCATTGTTCTATTCTTTTTCATTTCTTTTTTATTTTTTAGTTGACTTTATTGGTACATTTTATACATACAATACGATCACATTCAACATTGAGACTTTGCACATGGGTATGGCACATTTTGATTCTTATTTTTTCCCCTATTTTAAGGTTTTGGATATAGCTTTCCACCACATCTTGGAGACAGTGCTCATACACCTCAAGTCCTGTGAGAGGGAGAAACAGCACTTGAAATATAGAATATGTAGAATTAAAGAGAAAAACGGGCTTGAAAAATAGAAATATTAGTGCATCTGATTTTAATTAATTTTCTCAATGTGGATACATTTTCTTTCCAAATGTGTATTGTTGATATATGACAATATTTACATTGAATATAGTGATGTCAGTCCTTCCTAAAGAAGAAAAATCCAGAAATATAAAGCTCCCCAAAATTCACTTTATTTTATACTAGCACATTAAGTAAAGCTTTTGTGATAAAGGATTGTTTGCCTTTATGAAGAATATTTTGATCTCACAATCTTGTTTCTTGGATGCCATGTGGCTTTCAGATTAAAAAATGAAAACGTGTATAAGGTTTATTTTAGTATAAAATAAGCCTAACTATTATGATGTATTGTTAAACCTCACAAAGTACACTTCCTTTCCTCACAAAGTACTTTTAAAAGTTCAAAAATAATGAATTAGATAGAAAAATGTCTTGACTTCTATTGTATTTATACATAAAAAACTAAATTCTGCATTTCAAACAAAAATAGTTTTTAAAAGAAGTCTTAAATTTCAGTGTCATGTACACATTTTATTATTTGTTTTCCACAGATTATGTTAAATTCATTCTTGGAAGTTATTGACCTATTTTTTGAACTAGTATAACTGAAATATCTCAGTATTTCTTTGTAATGAATCCCTAAGTTTCCAAAAGAATGTTTCACTTTTCAACACTATTTAAGAAGATATAAATGTCCAGATACACTGAAAGAGGTTTCTGGTGGATAATAAAATAGCATTTAGAATTCTACTAATGCATGAAACAGATGATGTATATGTTTCATACAATGAAAGCAGAATCTAAAATTCTGATGAATATATAAAATGCTACTGAATCATATATTGTATCTTGTGATTTCCCATATGAAAGTATTGTATAGCAAATAGTATCTATATCTTTGAGACACATAGATTAGATAAGTTCTACTCACAAATTGGTGTCAAAATTATTGAAAATTTTCAAAAGATCTATTTATTTGTACCTGTCTCTGCCCTTCTCTTTTTTTATTCTATATATGTTTTTGCCAAAATATATTCAACTTCATAAGTGTCAAAAATATTTCTCTTAAAACTGGTTTGGAGATACTCCATAAAATTATGCCATGATATGTACACATCAAAGCACATTCATCCTTGTAAATTTAAAGAAGCAGACGAAGCTACCTTTTCCATTGGAAAAAATAAAAAGAATGAACAAAACAATAAATATACATTTTAAGTAGAGAAAATATGAATTATATCAGTAAATTAAAATGAAAGAATGAATGATAAAATTTCCCTTATGAAGTTCAATATTTTTACTAGAATATTACATATTCAGCTGTTCTCAAAATATCTGGAAACATTAATACACGTGAAATATGAATCAACCATCATAATTTTTGATCTCCTGAAGACCCAAAAGAAAGTTTCTTGAGTATATAATAAATAGATTGGATTGGATTGGATTGGAACCTACTGCCTTTTTTTGCTCTATTTTATACCACATTTTTAAAGAGCGAGAAGCGTGACTCCTTAGTAACTATGAAACAAGTTCAGTTAGATTAATAATATAAACTGCTCTGAGACTTGATTTATGGAAGCTAAAATTGGAATAATATGAGATAATGCAATGTGTATATATTGAATTTATTTTTAGTGTATTATCATACTTGCTCTTCAAAGAAACTTTTAAATAGACATATTGCTAGTATAATATTTAAACTGAGATTTGAATATAGTATTCAAATTGAAAATTTATCAAAAGCCACAATGATAAATTAACTTTCTCTCTGGCTCCAAAGTCTTTCTTTCATTAATATACAGAATCCCTTACTAAACTAATAGGATCAGAGAGGTAAAAGTACTTTAACATTGTAATCTACTATTCAAATATTAAAGAGATGATTTATGACTAGAAAGCTGAATTCCTGCTACTAAGACTATGTATAATTACATAGTATTTTCAATGTCCTACAAAATAAAATTTTCTTAATAACTAAGAAATAACAGTTTACCAAAGTTAATTATCTAAGCAATATATTCTGATAATTGAAGTAGTGCACTAAAATAGACCAAATGATATTTCATAAAGATTATTCTGCTTACAAAGTTTAAGATTTTTAACTCACCAGTGAAATATAAGATATAGCAATCTGAAAAGTCAAAACATGGCTTGTATAAGGACTTGTATACAATATGCTAATGTTTCAACCAAGGATTCCATCTTGGGAATTCTGAACTGGTTCACATGGCATGCTTTATACATGTCACATACTGTTAGAGATGTGACAGTGAATAAAATGATCAAGTAATATAAATGAAAAATATCAGCCTCCAATCAGCGGTAGTAAGTAACCAATCTGGAACACCAGATGGAGAATTAACTGCAATTCAATTATCTATATTAAAATGACTCCTAGGTGCAATTGAAAAAGACACAACATAAAAAAAGAGAAATTGACCATATGTAGTAGTTAAGAAAAGATTTGTCAATGTGAAATAAATGATTGTAGTACATAAGGCTTTTGTTTTGTCATGGGAGATATTTATGAGTGTAACTCTAGTCACATCGTGCTGCACTGTGGAAATGATGTTTTTTTTGTGTGTGTGTGTGTGTGAATTTGTGACTTGTTTTTTCCTCATTCCAGCAGTTTTTAGACAAGGAAAGTATACTCAGGTACAAAGCAAATTTTGTTTTCATATATATTCTGTTTGAAGTTTGCAGATTGTTAACAGAGGAAAAGGATATAAACTATGTAAACATGACAAAAAAGCATCAGGAATTGTAGTAATCAGAAAATTCACTTTGAGGTAGAGATGGTTTTATGCCCATGAGATAGACACAATTCACTGAATTCATTTTGCCTAACTGCATATAGAGTGAGGAAAACTGGTAATAGTACCATTATATAAAATTGATGGAACTGTGATTTTAACAAAGTAATTGAGGACAATTTAGAAGCAATGATCATATTTTAGCATGTACATTTGCTTTGGATCAGCAGTTTCAATTCTGGGAAGTCATCTGTCAGAAGTATTCTTAATTGTCCGCTGTGATATATGTTGGAGGTGTTACTGTAACATTATTTATAGTGAGTATGGATTAGAAAAATTTGTGAAAAGATCTGGTAAGTGTGAGTGTTTTAAAGTAATATCTAACAGAAAATAAGCCTTCCCATAGCAAAATATTTTATACTTATAAACATTTAAATCTGACATTTTTATAGCTACCATAACTACAAATGTTGTAACATTTCTCATTTCCAATGTTTTGAGGACTTTAATACATTATATAGATAATTCATTAGGGCTGAATAAAATTATAAATTCAAAACACACATAGAAATAAAGGGATGTTATATCAAAAATGTGATTTTCATTTCATTGTTTTATCATTAATTTATATAGCCAATTGACTTTAAAATTTTATACATGCCTTTTTTCATTCTCTTCCACATTTTTTGTTGTTTGTTTCTTATCCCAGGGATCGAACTCAGGACCTCATAATCGCTTGGCAGGCATTATGCCCTTGAACTACATCTTTGCCCCCTCTGTTTCATATTTTTATCTCTGTTACTTTTAAAGTTTTATTAACACGTTTGTATTATGTAATGATTCAATTCACTGTAGTGATCAGTACAATTATATAAGACATTTTATTTTTTTCTTCGTCAGCCCTCCCTCCATCCTTGGATTAGGTATTAGATTCAGCTATCTTATATGGAATAAATCATGGTATATAAGTTATTTTAAAATATATATATGTATATATATGTTATATATGTAATATATAAATTGTAATATATATATTTGTTATATATATTACATTGTAAAAATAATTTATTATTTGTTATTGTACTTTTGGGGTTCACGGAAACTCGAACCAGTAGGATGAGTGCACAGAGTCACCACGCAGATGCTGGGGGGTTTCAGGGAACGCTTCCGCTGTATTGTAATATGTATAGACATTTATAGTAAACAGCAGGGAGTCTAACCATATGGGTCAGGTTGGTCACAGATTGATTGAGGAGTGCAAAGAGGCGGGCCTAGTTTGGCCATGGGTAGAGTCATAACGTGATAACGCCACTTGTGTTGAATTCTAGCCCAGTCAAGCTTGGCTTTTGCCTTCAATTATTGAATATATTGTTCAAATAACACTTGAATAATTGAATTATCTTTAATATTGTTGAATAATTTATTATTAAAAATAACTATAAAATACACTGAAAACCAGATTTATGGGTCAAAGGACATATACACATGTAATACAATTATACTATTAAAGGTATATTTTTAAACATATTGTCTGTACTAGATTAGAGTATTTTTCTCTGTTTTCCTGTTACCTGTATTTTTTGTAATATATATAATATATATTACAATATGTACAATATATACATATATACTATATCATATGTAATGTTTTAGTGTTTTTCTAGAGGAAAAAACATCCAACATTTAGGCTTGTATGTTTCAGTTGCTTTCTTTAACACTATGCCCTCACAGAGCCTCCATTTTCCTTCAAATAACTCGTTTATTTTTTTATTACACAGTACTGCTCCATTGTGAGTAGGAACTACATATTTTCATCCATTCATCTGTTAATGGACAGAGAGGCTATTTCCAAGATCTGGATACTATGAATTATACTGCACACATCACAGATATATATAATGATTATATATATATATAATCTTTTGTGCAGACAACTAGAAGAGGAAAATCCAGGTGAAATGGAATTTCTACTTTAAGTTCTTTGAGAATTCTCCCTACTTATTTCCATAGTGGTTTTATCATTTTGCAGTACTACCACCAATGGAGACATCTTTCTCCATCTTTTCCCCACAGCCTTGTGTACATTAATTGTTGGCTGATTGTTGATAAGAGCCATTCTTTCTGGAGTTAGAAGGAATCTTAGTGTGTTCTAGTTTGCTTTTCTTGAATGACCTCTGGTATTGAACATTGTTTCATGAATGTACTTGCTGTTTTTACTTTTTTGTGAAAAAAGTGTCTATTCATTTCATCTGAAATGAAATGCTCAATTTTAAAAATTGGCTCTTCAAAGTTTGCAATTCTAATTTTATTTTTATTTAATTTATTTATTTATTTATTTTATTCATTATTCTAATTTGATTTTAATTTAGTGCATGATGAGAGATATGGGTCTAGGTTCATCCTTCAATATGTAGAAAATCAGGGTTTTTTTCATTTATTTTATTGAAATCTTTATTGGTACATTACATATACACATCATGATTGCACTCCACAATGGGAATTTATACCAATATAAAACACAACTTAATTATCATTTTTCCCATAGCCCTACCCACCCTATCACCCCCCCCATATACATAAAATTTGATTCCTTTCTTTTTTATTTCAGGGAATAGTTTTTTAAGAGTATCTTAATTGTGATTGTGATGTGTATATAAAATGTACCAGTAGAGTACATTTTTAAAAAGAGAGATTATTATTCCTCCAATGAAGGCATTTGTGTCCTCTGTCAAAAAATTACATAGCTGAGTATAGGTGGACTTCTTTATATATTTTTTGCCCTGTTCTATTATTCCACAGTCTGATTTTCACCAATATTTTGCTGATGTTATCATTGGCTTTTTAGATAATTTGAAGTTCAGAATTATGAAACTCCCACCTGCACACTGCCTTTTTGCTCAGAAATGTTTTTGGAACTCTAAGCCTCTTCTGGTTTCATATGTACTTTACAATTGCTTTCTCTAGTCTGTAAAGAATATTAATGATATTTTAATTGAGATTGCATTAAATATTTATAACAGTTTTGGAAACAAAGCCATTTTAAATATACATATTCTACCTATTCAAGAACAGGAGATGTCTTTCTATTTTCTGATATCCTCTTCAATCTTTTTTTCAGAGAAACTTAGTTTCATTGTAGAGGTCTTTCACTAACTTGGTGAGGTTAATTCCTAAGTATTTCATTTCTCTTGCTGCTATTGAAATGGCTATTGTTTTCATAATTTCCCTCTCAGTGAGTTTGTTACTGGTGTGTAAGGAGTAATCCTGATTTTTGATTGCTGATTTTGCAACCTGCTGTACTGCTCACATTACGATCTAATTTGTGGCTGTATACATTCATAAGTATCTCTATGATTCCTACCTAAAAGCTATTTCACGTATCTGTCTCCTCACATAGTTCACAAGCTCTGAAAACTTTTCATAGCAAAGTTTCCAGGATACAGTGCAACATAATTGTAGCTCAGTGCAATGCAATTAATTATAGAGTCCACGCTACATTTTTGACCTCTTTATTTTTGATTCAATACAATTGAAATTTAATATCTTTAACCAATAGATTCCTGTTTGACACTTGTTTACATATTAACTTATGTTATTAATTAATTTGTTTATGAGTTTATCTAGTAATGAACCACAGACTGTGCCTATTTTTTTAAAAAATGGTATTTGAAAATAATTTAATATTTTTCATAGAAAGTTAAAAGACTAATACAGTTGTGATTCATATCTTCAGCTATTTGAAAGAGCTAAAGCTTTGACTGACTTTCTACTATAATTAGTCTTTTGTCTGTCTTAAGTAGGCATAATTACTCATATTTCTTAGTATCCATTTACCCTCAAACTAAAATTAGCACTGTACATGATTACAGAAACACAATACTGATCAATATAAACAAGTTCTCTTCCTTTTCAGAAACCTACACAGCAGGAGGGAAGAACAAAAATTAAAGGAAACCATTAAAATATATAAAATTTTAAATAACATATGGACTAACAAAGAAAATAGTATAAAGTAATTTTATATGATCAAAAGTGATATTAAAGCAGCCAGAAATAAATCAAACCAGTCCAGGAGAATGGAAGATTCAGGGGTTTGGGAGGCAAAATATTTATTGCTGGATGAGACCAACTTGGAATTCCTTCCAAAATGATCAGGCTTCTCTCACCCACCGGAGCAATAAAGCAAGAGTCTTAAATAAACTGGGAAAGAAGGTGTGGTCATAGATATGAGGCACTTAGGTTCCATACACTGTATTTAGGCACAAGGAACATAGATAAGGAGCTATGCAAGAGGTGGAGAATACAGCATCACGGTTTTATTACATTAATTTTCTACTCCAACCAATACAGGTTCATTTGTCAGAAGATTATGTCAATCTCTTCATATTTGTATAGCCTCATTTTCATACAGCTCTTCTGGAGACAAAGACTTTCCTGTGTTATCTAAAGAAGCTGGATTATAAGAAAGAGGAGGAGGAATGGGGTGCTTTTCCTGTGCCTGCCGCTTAACAGAAAAAGCTATTTCCCAGTTAAGTACCACAAAGATAATATTTTGAATACAAACAAAGTAGATCAAGAAAATAGTCATATACTATCTAGATCAAGATTATTCATCAACAATAAACTACAAGGACAAAGTCTGTGCTAGAACATGTCTGGCATTGACCACAGTCAACAGTGTGAGAGAGAGAAAATGTACGGGACCAAAGCCAGTCCATGTATCACCCTGTGAGCCACAAGAATATTCACTGAATGTTGGAATGTGCTAACAGTCACTGGAGGGTCCCTGGTATAGGAATGTCATAATCTACCTGATACGTGATTAATAGGATGTGGGGTGATGGAAGAAACTGTGAGTAGCTCCAGGTGCAAAGGAGTGGTGTAGGGCTGGATTTATGGATGCTGTGAGAACCACTGGAGAATATCTTCTGAAAGTTCTATTAAAATATTTTCTGAACTATTGAATGAAAGAGTGGAAGATTAGAATGGAGAATTTCTCTAATGACCATGCCATAAAAATATCAATAAATGTTAACTATTTCATGAGAAGAGAGAGTCTGTAGAACTGTGTTTTATGTGAAAAAATATTTGGATACTTGTTTTAAAAATATTAATTTTCACGTACCTCAGAGATACCTTCCCAAGGATGTTGGTTAAAAAGTTCTAGATATAATGCTCAAGTTCAAAATAGAGGAATTGCTCAAGATTGAAATCTCACCATTATTAATAAAAGCAGCATTTGAAAATCTTAAAGCTAAGTGAAACTGCCAAATGTGCATATAGACAGCCATTTTTAAGAATTTCAATATTTTATAAAGCAGTGAAATACAGAGGAACTGGCACCAAACACTGAGAAGTTGATAAATAGAATAGAAGAAATACAAGTTGACTGTCATTCTCCCCTGAGGAGCATTGGGGATTTTACAAGTTCTAATTCATTTACTGCTTCTGACTCCAATATCATCCTTTCTAAATATTCTGTGAAAATGGGCCTAAGATTTTATGATATTTTCTCTTTTGCAATTTGAGCCTGAAACTGTGACCTGCAGCATTCTCCAGGATGCTGTGTGGCAGCCAGCAGGTCCCAGGGACTAGCAGCTTCCTCCAGGACCTCCCTGCAGTCCATGCCACTCCCAGTGTGAGCAATGACATCACAGCAGAGCAACCTTCACACGTAAGACCTCTGCTGCAGAATATACACTTAGAAAATATCTGAACGCAGAACCCCAGCTGGTTCTCTGCCGTCCAGTGAGCCAGGTTCATACCCTCTCCAACAAGACAAGGATGTCCTCTCTGTTGTGATGAGAGGAGAGTCTTTTGGAGCTCTTATTTCAGATCTAGGTGTATTTATTGCATTTAGAGTTGAATATATACATTTCTTACTTCAAGCCCCTGCAATGGTTAATAAAATTTTCACATAATTCCTATCTAAGTTTTTAAAAAAATCTTCTTGAAGGCAGATGGATAAATTTTTCTTAAAAGGGAAAAGTAAAGGCCTAACTAAATTGGGTTGAAGAAAGATTGAGAGATGAAGAGTTGGAGGACTGAGGAAATAATCCTTCTGGAGAAAATAAAATTTTGTTGTGAAAGTGAGAAGGGCTATAGGACATAAGGAACAAGATATGGGGTGAATAATTTAACAGAATATTAAAATGAATAAAAGGACAGCATGTGTTACAGCACTGTAGTAGGATCTCACTACTTAGTACTTTTGAAAGCCTATTAGAGCAACATAATGTTAAGCTACAATTATACTAATTTCTCAGAAAAGAATACAGTTGATACATTTTGTTATTGTTTTACGATGAAAGTGTGTCTTTTGGGATGACTTGTAACAACAAGAAAATGCTAAGGTGAGAGATTAGTGAAGATAAGTAAACCAAAATAGCCATGTACTTCCTTATAAGATTGCATTAATATCTATATTCTGAACTTTTACTCAAAATAAGTTGTATTAGATAACTGATAGGGTAAGATGATAAATATCTCTATAGGAAATCTTAACTGTCCTCAATTATAATATTTAAGGAAGAAAAATTATAAAATTAATGATGAAGTAAAATTATAAACTCTACTATTTGAAATCTATGTGTATATAATTTAAAGCGTATATAAAAGGACATGTACAAATTATGGTAATGTCAATGTACATTCTCTCCTAAAGATTTTCATTAAGTAATTTTATATTAATATTGATAGTTCAGAGAAATTGTATAACCACAATGTATCTTGTGTTTGTCCTCCATGTTTCTTCTCAACCATGTTTTATTTACTGGACAACTGAGAAGCAGGAATATAATGATTATAGGAAAATGGATAGATAAGAAAATGGATGGGAAGAGAGAACTATAATAATCTTTTGAAGATCAAAGAGATTGGAATGCAGTGTATGTACAGCCCGTTCTCTCCTAGTTCATTGTCGAAAGTCTCTGAGGTTAGGAAAAGCAACAACATAGTTGATTTGTAGATCTGAGAATGATTAAATTTAAAATTGTGGTCAATACGTGGATACTTACTGGCACGAGGGATTTTATATGATAAGATGATAAAATATGTCCCACATGAGAGTACACAGCCTGTTCTAATATTCTTTTTTTCATAGTTTCATTTGATTATGGGGATAAAGCAAAAAAAGAAAAGGAGAGAAAGATTGAAGCTGAGTGGCTATTCAGCTTACTGAAGAGAACAATGTGAACAAATTCCCAGTTGGCACAGATTACCTCGGATGTGATGCTGCACGCGGAATGACTGGGTTTCACCTTTGCCCTGCAGGAATTTGTCTTTCCATTGGCCAAACTCTGCTTGGAGCCAGCCATCAAAGGACTGAAGCTTCTACAAACTGTGAGCCAAATAAACTTTTCCTCTCTTAACTCTGGGCAGTGGGTATTTTGTATCAGCAGTAGAAAAAGTAAGCGAGATAGATATAGAGATATGTAAAAAATATATGTGCATCTGTCTGTAGTCTATCAGTATCATATGTCAAAGTTCTGCATAGAAACAAACCTGACAGAACATAGATGCATGAGTGGATATTTATTAAAATTGAAATAAAGTGAGGCAGCTGTTATAAAAATTAGCCACGGTTGTAGAAACCAAGACATTCCAGAATATTCTGTATACAAACTGGGGACACAGAATAAGTATGTGATGTGAAGTCAGCCAAGTCCCAAGGCCTGAGAGCCTGGTGCTTTAATGTACAAGAAGCAGAAAGCACAGATGTTCTAGTGAGAGAGAGACAGTAGTGAGAGAGAGATAGAAAGAGAGAAAGACAGACACACAGACAGAGACAGAGAGACAGAGATAGAGAGGCTTTGAAGGACTGGATAATGCTTATTAATACTGGTGAGGGTAAACATCTTTTACTAAGTCTGTTGATTTAAAGGTTAATCTCTCTTCTGGAAACAGTGTCACAGATTTATCCAGAAATAATGTTTTATAACCATTCTGGTTATTCTTTAAACATATTAAGTTGTCACAGAACTTTAGCAATCAAAATATGGAAAGCCTGTACATAAAGTTGGTCAAGATAATAAGTAATTGAAATCTTCTCTACCTTACAATTAGTTTTATTTCTCTGTTACATTTTGAACAGGCTACATTTAAGTTTTTTTATGCATTAGTGAATATGTATTTTCAGTTTGTTTCTTATGTAGTATTTCCAATTTATAAATACGAATAAAATAATTAAATCTCAAATCTTAGTGACTTATGCTAGAGTCCACATGTTGTCACTCTTTATTACTCTTTTGATTAATATTTTACTAATTTTATTAATATTTTATTTAAAATGTATTGGCTTTTTTATTTAAAGTTTCCATGGTTATGACAAATTTATTGTGCAGCTAAGTTATTAGAAGTTTTTCATCATGAAAGCATGTTGATTTTTTTTTAAATGTTCTTATTTAATGAGAAGATCATATATATTATACCCTTTGTTCTGTTATGGTGATGTTTGTTATTAATATTCATGTGTTGAACCATCTTTAAACATCAAAAAGTCCCAAATGATTATACTGTGTAGGTTTAAAGAGATTATAGCAATAACTGTTTAATTTAGAAGTCTGAATTCTCAAATAACAAAAGCTTCTAACACCAATGTCAAAACCATAAAGCCCAGTTTAATAGAATGTTAATTAGCATACACAGACAGAGAGAGAGAGAAGAAAGAGAAAGAATAATAAGCAAGTTCCATCAAGAGATGCAGTTCTATTATATGGCTCTCAGTGTTCTTGTTGTGAAGGGTCCTATCCCTCGAGGGGACCTCAAATTCCCCCAACTAGTGAAGTCTCTTAAATAGCAGTTGACACAAGAGTGGCCGTGTCCCAACTGTGTGTATGACCAAAACAGGGACCTTGCAGGCTCCAAGAACTGGGGAAGAGTATGAGGGAACAAACATTTGTGTCTTCTATGTAAGTAAGAAATGCACTGTCCATCAGAGTGGGCCAGGTTCGCAGGAGTTTCTGCTTATGTCATGGCTTCCTGTCAAGCACTGTCAGTGAAATCTATAGAATGAGGCCACAGTCCTGCCTTACATACAAGGCAGCTCTTTCCATACATGATTTTAAGTATTCAGGTTGCTCAGTGCTTTAATGCTGGGAGATGCAGATTGTTACTGCTTTGCTGACAATTTTGCAACATTTTTCATCATACATAATGACCTATAGTTTTCTTTTCTCATAATGTCTTTGCCATAAAAATAGTTTGTGGAAAATAAAGATGTAAATGAGTCCTAGAATTGTATGTTATATATTGTGAAATAGAAAATGCTCAGTGTAAAGTAGGAAGAAGGGGGGGAAATGATGAAATTGTAACAAAAAAGTAAGGAAACAAATTTTATGTACATGGGGGGCTGTAGGGTGGGTAGGGCTATGGGAAAAAATGAGAATTAAATTGTGTCTTATACTGGTACAAATCCCCATTATGGAGTGCAATCATGATGCGTATATGTAATGTACCGATAAAGATTAAAAAATAGTTTGTGGATACTCATTTTATGAAGTCAGTATTTGCAGATATTTGAGAATATTTTCAACATCAGTAATCTCCAAGGAAATGAAAATACAAATAAAATGGGCCATCGTCTCCCACCAGTTATGGTAATATTTAATAATTATTACAATCAATCCAGTCAATGACAGATGTTGGCTTGGGTTTGGAGAAACCACAACCCTATATTCAACAAGTGGTTATATAAAATGATTCAGGTGTAATGAAAAACAGTGAGGAGCTTTCTAAATATAAATGATAGAATTGCTTTGTGACCTAGGAGACCTAACCCTGGGTATATATTCAGTGGAACTGATGTCTCATTCATTGTAACTGATGAGTAAAAAATATGTGGTGAATGAGTAATGAAAATGCAAACGTGCAATTAAATATAATTTCATCATAAAAAGGAAGATATTCCCACTCCATAGAATAAAATAAAATAGATAAAATATCCTGGAGGATATTAGGAGAGATAATCCAGTCACTGAAGGACACACATTATCTGACTCAAATTACATGAGGAATCCAACAAAATCAGACCCGTAGAAGCAGAGACAAGAAGGGTAGATACCAGGTAGATACCAGGGTGTGGAGAAAGGAGAATGAGGAATTTGTTATTTAGTGAGTATAAAGCTTCAGTTCTGAAGGTAACGTTTGCATTTTAGACATACAGAATATAATATATTATATAGAGATATGTAATACAATATGTAGAAAATAATCTCTATCATTAGCAATACTGTGTTGTACACAAAATTTCATTTAGAGAGTCATCACAAGCTAACTGTTCCTATGAGCAGAGATGACAGGGAGTTTTAACATTAAATGAAATATATAATATGCTGACTTCAGTGTAATTTCATCAGTGTATGAGTAATTAAAAGGTTATTTAAATAAATAATGTATGTGTGGATTTCCAAGTATGACAACACACTTCAATAAAACTACTAAAAATTTGGCAATATGCCACTTACTAGTTCTTTGGCTTTATGAATATTACTTAAGTGCTGAACATTCATGTTAGACTGATGTTATGAAGTAACATTTAAATTATTAAAGTACATAAACAGTTCTTAAAATAGTGCTTTGTAATAAAAATATAAGAAATACAAACTAGAATTTGTATTTCAAAAAATTAGTACTAATTTGCTATGATTTTATGATCATATTAACTAATCTTATTTAGGATATGATCTATTTCTTTTTGTCCTATAACAAATCTTCATTTATAAATTATTTCTTAGAATAATTATGAAGTAAGGCATTTACTTTAGAAGAAAAATACTAAATTGGATTTATGTGTGTCAATATTAGTAAATACTGTGGGCACCAACAAACACAATAATTTTAAGTTCTTTAAATTTATTATGTAAATCACAAAGTTATGATTTGTTATTCTTCAGGATAAAAAGTTAATCAGCATTTCCTAGTCTTAACTTTTACAGAAGTTCTGACTCCTCTGATGATTCCAGCTAGCAAACATAATATATAATTGTGTAAATATTTTCTGTATTTGCTGATATTTAGTAAGCAAATTCCCATTCTATATGTTTAATAGAGTTTGCATATCTCTAAAATATTATAATTAAAATCACAATATAAATAGCTTTTCTTGGGAATCTAAGAAGAAAAATTATTAATTGGAATGGCAAATTTGCATATTCCTATTTAAGTCATTTTAAGTATTGATAAATGTCAAAATGTGAAATATTCTTAGAGAGTAAAAGGTTGAATTTATTATAAGTAAAATACATTATTAATGGATTCATTACACAGTCATCAAAATTCTCAAGTATATAATTATATGCAAGGGATACCATAAAAATAGGCTGCTTTGAAGTAAGATATTTCTACAATAAACATTAAATAGGATTGAAAATTCCAAATCTGCCAATTCTACAAATGCTTGAAACTTTGTGTCTCCCAATTTATTCTATCTATAGAATTTTATAAGATGTCAGCTGTGAAAGTTCATATAACTTAATAAATGAATGATACTATTTCTAAGGGAAATATCTTCACTGATTATTTAGTATTATATCCCAATTTCATTCTGAATAGTGTAATTATACAATACATAATACACACTTAAGTTATACAGAAATTAGTAATCATTATAAGAGCACATTAGCTTTGTACTTTATATGATTTAGTAGAGAAAAATTAATAATGTTTACGGTTATGACTTTTATATTTTTAATTGTGGACCGGATTATACAAAGACCATGACTTGGGGTGTGAGGTTACAACATAGTATGGGTTAATATTAACTGAAAGAAATCAAGACACTCAAAATGAGCCATTGTAAGATTAAATAAAAATAATAGATATTAACTATATCTATATAGATAACTATCTATAATTATATCTATAACTATCTATAGTTATAGATATATAGATATATAGATATATACATATGGAGAAATATATCTATATATAATATAGACATAGATATAGATATATCTATAATATATAGATATAGTTAATATCAATATTCAATATGAGTTAATATTGATATTATAGATAGATAAATGATAGATAGATAGATAGATAGATAGATGATAGATAGATAGATAGATAGATAGATAGATAGATACAGATATAGGTATAGATATATTGAGACAGGGTCTGGCTTTGTAGTTCAGGCTGGTCCTGAACCCAACCAGGAATTCACAGGAATTCTCCTGCCTCTGCCTCCCAAGTGCTGGGATTACAGGCATTAGCCAGCACGCCCAGCACTATGGTATGTGGTACTGATTGCTGGTTGGTGTGAGTCTCCACATCCAGCATTGTTATATGTGTTTACCAGGGATTGAACCTGGGCCTTTTCACTTGCAAGGGAGACACTGGAACCACTGAGGGAAATCCCCAGCCCTAACTATAAATTTTTTAAAGAAAGAGTAAGAATAATGCTGGTGACATTTTGCTGATTAGTTTGTTCTGTACCACTATGTTTTTTCTTAGGAACTTTTGGTGATGGTTCTTATTAACATGTGGAATATTAGTTTTACACTTTATGTTTACATAACATTTTACTTTGCTTGTGTGTATAGAATTTCTGTATTGTTCATAAAATTAAAATTTCTAAAAGCATAAAATATTTTGAAATTTAGATGTATCATGTTATTAATTGCTAACCTATTTTCAATCTAGTCAGACACCACACTATGTCATAGTGTTGTTTTTCTAAATTAACCAGAAAGGTGGTCTACATTTCTTACTGCTTGTATGCACTTAGAAATGTGTATACCAGGGGCCGGGGAGTTAGCTCAGTGGTTCCGGCGCCTGTCTCGCAAGCGCAAGGACCTGGGTTCGATTCCCCGGTAACCATATAGCAATACTGAGTGTGGAGACCCACACCCAGCAGCAACCAGTACCACATACCACAGTGCCGGGCGTGGTGGCTCACGCTTGTAATCCCAGCACTCGGGAGGCAGAGGCAGGAGGATTGTGATGTGAGTTTGAGGCTGAGCTCAGGGCCAGCCTGAACCACAAAGCGAGACCCTGTCTCCAAAAACCTTAAAAAAAAAAATAAAAGTGTATACCATAGCTGAGTGTGGTGACAGCACACTCTAGAATGCTAGAATGAGGAGGTTAATGTAGAATGATCATCTTGAATTTAAACGTAGTAAGTTCAAGGCCAGCCTGAGATAGAATGTGAGTTCAAGGCCAGCCTAAATTACATCGAGACATCCTCTTTTAAAAACTACATATATAATATAATATACATTCTGTGGTTTTATTGTAATTTTAATGAATATTCGACAAGTAATTCTGAATTGCAGTTTTTGAATTTTTTGTACCCTTATTCATATATTCTTGATTTTTTTATCAAATATTGAGAAATGTGCTGTAATGTGCAACTCCAATGATGGATTCGAAACTTCTTCCCTTCGATAATACAGTATCTAACTTGTATAATTATTCAGTCAGATATTATGTTTATCAGTAATGTATTTAAGTTTTTGTTTTTTAATTAGTTAAATTATTTATAATTTGACTTATTTAGCATTATAAAAGAGATTTCTAAAATTCTCTGTACAAGTCCTTAAATTGAGGTCTGTTTTGTGTGCTATTAATTCACTTCATCTAATTGTTTTATGCCAACTGATTACAAGATGTATTCTTTTAATCTGTCTGTATCATTACTTTGGAAATACAGTCTCAGTGCGCCCTACAAGTTTCTATCTTTTTTTTTTTTTTTCCTTCAGAGCACATGTTCTTTTATCAGAATTTTATTGATTCTTTATCAAGTTATTTTTTTTTATGCCAAGCAAATTACTGAATTCTCTTGGGTCTTTTTTACACTTAAAAAAAATATTACTCTTTGTATCCAGGAATTTTTATTTTTTGAATACAATGGTTATTTGTGTATTTGTAGAACTTTTTTTTTATGGAATGAGTCTTATGGAATTCAATGTGATTTTTCCAAAGTGATTGGGTAGATTTTATGTTTTCTCAATGACTGTAAAACTTTTAGAATAACTTCTCTGCTCATATTTTATGGACCTCTAAATTTCTTAAGAGATTTGGGCCAATTTTAAACAAAAAGCAAGAACAATAGGAGAGGTTTTGATTTTTGATTTTTCTCTTTTATATGAAGCCCTGATAATGTTGTTTAAAACTGATGCAAAAATGTTAAAAATATAATTCATGAAATTAAAATGGATTACAGGGGCTTACTGAGGTCTAAATTATAAAGCTTCCATCTTTAGTTTTTAGATGATAACTTAGATGTACTAGTAAGAAATACTGTTTTTATAAATATAGCCAATAATTTTCTTCAAAAGACCAGGTGATAAGTATTTGGTATTTTAGGACCATACACACAGAGTCCATCAAAAAATATGCACACTTCATGAAATGAAAAAATAACACTGTGTTTTTTCAATAGAAGATGTTACCTTCATTTAGGGGAGCCTAGGGAATGTCATATACTAAACAAAACCCACTGCACTGCTTGTCCTTAGAGAAGAAACTGCAAATGAATACACTGCAATCTCATTGATCAAGGTTACTCAGGAAGAAATTTTCTGTGCTAATAAAGGTTTGGAATGTAATGGTCACCACGGGTATCCCTTGTACTTGTAGAGAAAAGAAGTAAATGGAACAGGAGAAAATAGTATAGCATTTACACCTTCAGAGATCTGCACCCTATCAGTATTTAGACTTTCAATCCCTATAATTAAGAACAGGCATTAGTTAGTGGATAAGGAAAGGGAAGTACAGTTAAAAACAGGAGGAAATTGTCAAATGAAATAATATTGAAGAGGTAAAGATAGCTAAAATTAAAACTGTACAGAAGTGTGGGTGTCACTAAGTAATTTCCTTATGATCATAATGATCGGCTGTGATATGCAAGAACAAGGAGTGAATCAACATAGTTAAGCTTCCCCTGGAACCAACAAGATTAGAGATGTGGTGTTTCCACTTCGCATTTGACTAGAAAAAGGTGGATCAATTGCTACGCTACAGATCACATCTGCTTTGTGTGAATTTACTATGATAGCGATTTTGACATGACACAGGAGAAAATGGAAATCAATATTTTCCTACATTATTAATTATACTCAAAAATATCAAAACTGGAGATAATTTTTCTGTTAATACTAGAGCAGAGAGGAAATGGTAGTTCACATTAAGCACAGATCTCTTCTTTTCATTGTCTTCCATTTCCACAGTTTCACAGTACATAATGTAGAAGCAATTCATGAAATTTCTGTTTGCCTATAATAGGACAGATAAGAAATATCAATTGGAAAACTTAGAAGAAATGAAGGAAGATGAGAGGAGAGAAAAAGATCAAGGTCAAGGAGAGAAAGACAGTGATTTTTGGTTGAGAAAACGGTTAAAACTTCCACACTGAAGCTAATCCTTCTAAAGATGAATCTAGAATTGAAAGTACAGAAAAGATCGAAGGCAAACTGATAGTATGTTTCCCCTTGTCTCAGAGTCCATTTAGAATTTTGCTGTCATTGATAACACTGACTTTTAATGGAGGATCCATACATACTTTTTAATCAATAAATATTCTTAGCCTTATTACTAATTTATATGTTATATTAATTAATTCCCCAATAATATAGAATGATGTCTTGTTATCTATAATTTACATAGTAGTTGGAAACTCATGCCAAATATCATAAAAGGTCATTAAAACAGTTTCACATTTAACACCTGCCCTGTAAGATTACAAATTTAATGGGCTTCCTATTTGATATTAATTTGCTGTGCCACTAATATGAACATTTTGTAGTAATCTTTTTATGAGTTCTACCTGTATCATTTTACAGTTATTATAAATTTTATTGCATATATCATTTGTTGACATTAAAAAATAAAATAGAAAATAAATGGTCAAATTTTCCTCTAACTCCAAGAAAATATTAAACAATGGGATGGGTTCAATAGGCAGACTAGTAATTTTAAAAGCCCATGAAAAAACTCAAGATTTTCTAGAAAAGGTATTAACATTACTGAGTAAAGACAAATAGTTACTATCTATGCACATAGGAAATGAGCTGAACAGCAAATGACTATATCCAGAGAAGGACTTATATTTAAGAAAAAAGATAAAAGTCCTACCTACAAGAAAAAAAATGTATGATTGAAAAGATTGGAATATCCCATCAGGTTTAAAAAACAGCTCACAGTTCAACTAAAACATGCCGTCAGAGTTTTTATTTAACTATTCAAAACATTCAGGAAGTACTTGAAATTTTGCAGAAAGACACAACAATTTAGACAGGGAATCAACTCGAATTTGTAATATCAGCCACAGTTTTAATGTAGAATCCAGACTGGAGATGAATGAGTCAAGGCAAGGGAAGCCTTCTGAAACTATGACAGTGTGTTCAGGAGGTGACATCAGTTTTAACTAAAAGGTTTGAAAAATTGGGATGGTGTTGAAAGGATAGATAAGTAATATGACAATATTGACTGTAAAGAAGAAAACGAGAGCCAACGTCTCTGGCACTAAATAGTGTAAACATTTTTAAAGCATTGTAGTGTTTATTAACCAGTACTTGAAAGATCTCTGATTTTTTTTTCTATTTTTCATTTCAAATTAATATCTTGAGTATATTATTTCTTAACATCTGCTACTATTTGTCTGCAAAATTTATTGCCAGAAAGTTTAACTGTTTCCATTTAATGACAATGACAGAATACATGAGTTAAAAAATTAAAATGAGATATTTAAGAATTTTTCAGCTTTTAAAATAATAACGATAATAATCTTTGTGTACAATTTGTGTTTATACTTTGACTATTTTCATTTCTCTTTTCTATGTGGTACATACACACACAAAAACTGCTTAAAAATTAGCTATAGACATGGGAGAATCAGAACAAAGAAAATAAAATCTTTAATTATTATAATTTGATTTGTCATAACACATTATGGAGTAATTATATATAAAATGATATTAAATTAGACTACTGATAATACTTGAATAATTAGGAATAATTAATAATTTCATTGTGATTTACTCAAAGTGGAGTACATGCAAAAAGACAATATAAATGAAAATAAATACATATTAGTGGTAAAGGGAAATGGAGAATATTAAATGCTCATAACCATCATTATGTAAAATAAATAACTAATAAAGAGAACACAATTATTCTTTTACATTTTATTATCCACATTTTATATAACTATATAGTGATAAGGTTTGTTTTGTATCATTAAAATTGTTTAATGATTTTATCTAAAGGAGTGTATAGTATATCTAATATATTTTAAATTAAATATTTTCTTGAAA
>PVIR01019942.1:0-31246 GCA_004026965.1 Petromus typicus
ACAATCCTCCTGCCTCTGCCTCCCAAGTGCTGGGATTACAGGCGTGAGCCACCACGCCCGGCACTGTGGTATGTGGTACTGGTTGCTGCTGGGCGTGGGTCTCCACACCCAGTATTGTTATGTGGTTACCGGGGAATCGAACCCGGGCCCTTGCGCTTGCAAGACAGGCGCCGGAACCACTGAGCTAACTCCCCGGCCCCCTTTCCCATTTTTTTTTAAGCAGCATCTTGCTATGTGGCTCACGCTAGACTCAATCCTCTTGCCTCAGCCTCCTTGAGTGCTAGGATTATAAGCATGTATCACCAAGCCTGTCTAGATAATATCTTTGTAAAGCATATAATTTTATATATACACAGTGTTGTTTTGTTTCATTTTTAATGGATAGATTTACTTGCATCCAGACTTGGGTTAAAGTCCCCAGAATATCCTTCAGAGAGATTTTGTCATGGTGAAAACCTGGTGGAAACAACTGACAAGTCACCAGGTGTTGACTGAACTGAGTCACCATAGTTTGCAGACCTGAACACAGAGCCACACTGGTATTAATTAGGTTAATGGGGAGAGGGCTGTCCTAACCTACAAGGTCCCTGGCTTCCTCTCCAGCAGACCTGTCCATTCTCCAATTGCCAATACATTTCCAGAATTCCAGGGCTAATTAAGAGAGTTATTAGTACTTTTCACTTCACATTTTTTATGTGTGTAAACCATTATGTTCACTTTGACCAATCCACAAACTCCTTTTAGAGCATTAATTTATTCATGAAGTCATTAAACATTTACTGAGCAGAGGCCGTGCCCGGCAGTGTTCCGGATCCTGGAGTTAGAGCGGCAGCCAGGAGAGACCCTGCCTGTGCCCTCTATGAATTTACAACCTTCCACGATGGAGCCAGCTTGACTGTAGATTTTGTACGGTGTTGGGCTTTGGTGCTGAGAGCAGGTCAGGGAAGATCGTCCCAGGAAGTGGCTTCCATGAGGACCCTTACGGATGGACCAGAACTACTGTGCAGGAGGCTGTTCCTACCAGAGGAAAGAATTTAGGCCTGGTGGCAGCTAAAGTAGGGCCTAATATTCTCTCAGCAAGCTGCTTACTAAAACCAATCTCAGATTTAAAATTAGGGGGCACTGGGCATTGAATCCAGGAGCCTTGACACTGAGCCATGTCCCAGCCCTTATTTTGAGACAGTCTCACTAAGTTGCAAAAGACATCCAGGCATGGCTCACACTGGCAGTCCTCATGCCCATCTTCCCACCGGGCTAGGATGACAGCCGTGTGCCCCTGTGCCTGGCTGAAGATATTTTCTGAAGTGGAATAGTCAGGTAGAAAGAAAAAAAGGAAAGGAAGAGAGGGGAAAAAAAGATAAGAAAAAAAAAAAAAAAAGCCAGTGTCCTACACGTTTGTACTTCCGGCAGTCAGGAGGCTGAGGCAGGAGCTTGAGGCCAACAGGGTTAACTCAACAAGATCTTGTCTCAAAATAAAAACAAAGGGGGCCTGAGGCTGTGCTCACGGTAGAGTGCTGGTTTAGTAAGTGCGAGGCCCTGGGTTCGATTTCCCAGTACCAGAAAACAGCAGAGCACAGCAGTTCTTGCCTCTGGCATTCATCGTGAGCCTTTGTGCACGAGCCTCAGTTTCCTCCCCTTTCCGTGTGAATTCACACAGCAGCCTGCAGCCTCGCCCTCCTCCCCCCCCACCCCGAGCGAGGGGAGAAGAGTGAGTTGGGGAAGCACCTTGTAGCTGAGAAAGGGTCACCTCCATGCACGGAAACGTGTTTTTTAATGGCTATTTACATTTGTTAACCCGACTCCCACGAAGAACTGCTTCGGAACGCAGTAGGAGCGTTCATGACCCGGGGCTTCGGGACTTCTGGGGACCAACCCGAGGGAGGGCACCTGCCCCTGGCTTCCTGTCCAACCCATCCCACCCCCAGTGTTCATGAGCTTTCTGGGCTCCTGTATATGAATGAGGTGATCTTTCAGCTGCCCTTTGTCTTGGAAAAAAATTAATTCTCATTTGCATTACCTCGTCTAAATGTCACCCACCGATATTTTGTTAGACATTAGCGGCGCTGGCAGGGAGGGCCGCAGGGTAATTGTGTTCTGCCTGGTGCTGGGATTTACATAATTTCAGACAGCAATTAAAGAATCCTGGGGAATTTTTTTCCTCCCTTCCATCCTCTCCTACAAAGAAAGTGTTCGTTTACATTAAGCGCTCAGCTCCTCGCTGTTCATTTGCATAAAATTAAAGGTTTTTGTGTTCCCGAACAGCAGGGTAACATTTAAAATTCCGTTTTAAAAAGCTCACCTTACAATAATAAAATGTTAATATCATTTCATAGGCAATGCAAGGTTGCCAGATGCCTTTCACTTCCAACTTGTATCCATGGCTAATGGTTTTTCCCTCTCTTTCCCTTTCCACCTCTTTCCTTTCTTCTCCATTTCTCTCCTCTCTGCACGCGGCCTTTGTCCACCAGTCCTTCTCACCACATCTCCTCCACCTCACTTAGCACCCTTACCTTTTCGTTCTGTTTCGTCCTCTATTCTTTTTCGCAGTGGAATCCAAATGTTCTCAACTCTCCCCAGCCCAAACCTTGAAACAAAGTCAAGTTGCTGCAGCCATCCCATGAATAACCCAGGGTATCTTGTTTCCGCCTAAGCCCCACATCCCACACGCCCTAGACTCCCTGATCCGGGTTACTGACCCACCTCACGAATCCCACGGGCTCCCCATCACCTCTGATGCCTATGATGCCTCAGGAAGGTCTGGCCAGTCACTGCTGCAGCACCCCAAGGTGTCCTGAGCCCCAAGGGTTCTTTTAGTTCATCACTCAGCCCTTCATCCTCTCTCATGTCAAATTTCATTGAGAAATTGGTACCGGAAGGGACTGTGACAACCTGCCCAGAACCCCTCTTCCTTACAGGCTCCTACCCCTGAGTCACAGCCACCACACAAGCTGCCCGATCCCACCCAGGACAAGAGTCCTATCAGGCCGCTAGGCTCTATCTGCCATCACCTGCCTTCAGTCCACTCACCCACCAGACATCATGGAAAAATCTCACAGTTACAAAGGAAAAGCCAAGGGCGTGTCCTCAATCCTTTATTTCAGAGACTCTAAGGAAACTAGTGCTCGTTATACTCCTCTGGAAAGACAAAGTCTACACTTCACTGTAGGCCTATCTACAATGTCCAATCCTGTACACTGATTTCCAGGTACAGACAAGATGCAAAAACAAAAGGTCTTGGACAAAGAAAGTGAAGGACAACCAGTTTCTCACAGTGAGAGATTCCCAGACAGCAGGAAGAGAGGCCAGAGAAGCACAAAGGTCTTTGGGGCCCAGTGAAAGGGACTAGTCTTCACCGACAGAGGAGAGACTGAGGGAGCCCCAAGGGAAGCAACAGAGAGGAAGCGCGAGTGAGGTAGAAGCCATAGAGACACGGAACCCTCCTATTCCCTACAGCACAGGAAGTAGCTCAGAAGTGATGCCGAGATGCCGAAAAGTAGAAGTTCTGTGGACTGTTTCAGAACACACTTTTACAGTAAGGAAGCAACTTTTTAAAGCCGGGCTTTGAGGAATTAGACATCATTAAGTACGAAAGAGTGAGGGTCCCAGCAAGGGGATCATGCAGAAAAGCTCGAAGGAGGGAGACAGAGCTGGCTGAAGACCTAGAGGAAGACTGGGTATCTGGAATTCAGAAGGCTGTGGAAGAGTGCAGCAAAGAAGCAAGATTACGTCTCAGACACTAGGGAGAAAATTCATTAAGATAAAATATCCTTATGAGAAGTCAGCAATTGCCAACACTAGACAAAGTTTTCAAATTAGCAACTTCAGATATGACAAAAGAACTAAGGCCAGTGAGCCCAGTGAGCGAGAGGAAATCGTGAGGATTATGTCCCTCCCAGTGGAGAAAATCATCGCAGAGAGGAACCAAGTGGAAATCCCGAAATTGGAAAGTTCAGTGACTGAAATGAAAAATTCATTACAGAAGACTAATAGCAGCTCTGAACCATCAGAAGAAAGAATCAGCCAATTTGGGGATATATCAGTTTAGATTCTTGGCTTGAAGAACTGAAAGGGAAGAGAATGAAGCTAGGTGAACTGAGCCCAGGAGAGCTTTGGATCACAATGGACATACTAGCATCTGCATAAATGGAATTTCAGACGGACCAGTGCAAGAGAAAGAGTATTTGAAGAAGCAATGGCGATAAACTCCTCAAATCTTCTAGAAAACATGAATCTACACATTCTAGAAACTCACTGAACTTCACAGAAGATAAACTTAAAGAGATCCACATGGAAACATTATAACCAAACATTATACATTAATGGAAACATTATAACTGTCAAAGGACAAAGCAGGAGAAAGCATCAAAAGTGTCCAGGCATCGACAAGGAATCTTCCATGATGTTACCTGCTGATTTCTCACTTTACAAACTTGATAGACAGAAAGCAAAAATATTTGAAGTTCTGGGAGCAGAAAAAAAAAAAAGCTCAGTCAAGAAGTCTAGGTTCAGCAGACATATAATGAAAAATGAAGAAGAAATCAAGACATAATCAAAATTTTAAAAAGCAGAACAGAAGCTGAGGAAGTTTGTGGCTGTTATAGATCTTCCCAGAACTACTGAAGAGAATCCTATGGGCTGAAATAAATGGACATGAGACAGTAACTCAAAGCTATATCAAGACATGTGACACGAGGAAAGGTAACCACACACATAAAGATAGAAGCCAGGGTTGCTACATGTTTGGTTGGTAATTTTGTTTTCTAAGATTTAGAAGAAGAGTACATTAAATAACAATGATAAATTATTGTTATAACAATTATAAATGTTTGTTAAAGAACACGCATTGCAGACATATAATTTGTGATTAAAATAATATAAATTGGAAATGTGAAGCTATGCAGGAACAAATGTTTTATATAATACTTTAATGACATTGGTATTAATCTGGGTACTATAAAAGAAGGTGTTAACTGTAATTCCCAAAGCAAATGCTAAGAAAATGACTTAAAATATATAGCAAAAGGAATGAAAATGGTATACCAGAAAATACCCATTAACACAAAATAAGGCAGTAATAGAGCAAAGTAGCAGAAATAAGTTCTTTTTTATAACTATATTAAATGTAAATGGATCAAACATTCGAGGTGCACAGTAGAAGGTCAGCCAAACAAATTTTTACTAAATGGCTCCATGATGTACTGCATATAAGATATACACAGGATTAAAAGACTAGGTTGGAAGTAAAAGGATGGAAAAATACTATCTGCAAAAATAATCTGACTGTTGGAGTGACTAGCCCAGTAACAGAAAAATGACTTTAAGACAGAAATTGTTATGAGTCACAACAAATTACGCTATTGTAATGATAAAAAGGTCAACCCATCAGAAAGATATTGCAGTTGTGCACATATGTGTACCTAATGACAGAACTCCCATAGACATTTCTTCAATAACAACTGAAGACTGCAATAATTTATTGTCAATAGTGGATAAGACAATTAGCTGGAAAATCAGCAAGAAAACAGAGGGCTTGAGCACTACAAACCAGCTCGATCTGCCAGACGACCATATAACACTCCACCCCAACAGCAGAGTACACATCCTTCCCAAATGCACATGAAGTATTCTCCAGGGTAATTCATACATTAGACCACAAAACAAATCCCAATATATTTAGAAAATAAAAATCATACACAGAGCTCTTTCAACCATTTGGATTGAAATTAAAAATCAATAACAGAAAGAAATAGGAAAACCTCATAAATAAATAGAAATAACAACACACTCCCCAAAATACATGGGGTCAAAATCAGAAATCACAAGAAGCATTAGAAAGTAGTTGGAAATGAGTGAGTTTAAAAACCCTGCATGCAGGACTTAGAGGATACATTAAAAGCAAATGCTCAGAGGGAAATATATAGCTCAAACACCTCATTAAACAAATAAGAAGGATATTTAATCAATGAAGTGATCTTCCACATTAAGAAGCTGGAAAAAGAAGAGCAGGCTAAACCAAAGAAAGCAGAGTGAGGAAAAGAATAATATTAGAGTCAAAACAAAGAAAATAGAAAACTAACAGAGACTAAATCAAAAGTTAGTGCTTTGAAAAGATCAACAGAATAAGCAAGTCCATAGGATGGCCAATAAAAAAGAGAAAAGATTGGAATTACTGAAATCAGGAATGAAATAGATTATCACCGCTGACTTCATAAAAATAAAAATGCTCACAAGAGAATACTGTGAGCAGCAAACAGAGCTAGATCAAAGGGACAAATTCTAAAAACACAGCAACTCTCAAAATTTACTCAGGAAGAGATATAAATAAATTATGACAGTGAAAGAAATTAAATCAGTAATCAAATGGCTTTCAACAAAGACAAGTCCACGATTGGATGATTTTCTTGATGAACTTTGCCAAATACTTAAAGGATAATTAGCCCCAATTCCTTGAAGCTCTTCAGGAAAGAAAGCAAAGGAAGTGCTTCCTAGTTTGTTACAAGAAGTCAGTATTCGCCTGACATCTAGACTAGACAAAGACAGCGCAAGAAAGTCACATATCAATATCCCTTGGGAATATAGGTGCAAAAATTCTTTTTAAAATGCTACAAAACAAAGTCTCGCAAAATATTACAAGGAATGTATACCATTATACTCTGGGTGATTCCTCTCAGGAACACAAATACAGGTATAATATAGGGAAACCAGTGTAATACACCAACTTACAAAGAAAGAAGGAAAAACCTTCCATGGCAGTCTCAATAGATTCAGAGAAAGCATTTGATAAAATCTAACACCCTCAAATGATAAGAGCACTCAATAAAGAAAGAATAAAAGAGCATTTCCTCAGTGTGATGAGGGGTATCTACAAATATCACACGATCACGTATCTAACAATGTGAGGCTGAAAGCTTTCTCCCTTAGATCACGAACAAGACAAGACATCTGCTCCCGTCACTTCTTTTCAGCAGCGTCGAACCAGAGGTTCTAGCCAGGGCAATTAGTAAAGAAAAAGAAATAAAGGGCATCCAGATTAGCAGAAGGAAGTAAAACTCTCCTCATTCACACGCAAGGTATTTTATTAGTACAAAAAAAATTGTATGCCAAAATGGAGCGATGGATAATACAGAGATGGAAGTCATTACATCTGATTAATTGCTAATTACAATAGGGTCAAAAGGAGTAAATACTTAGAAATAAATTTAACTTGGGGAGTGCAGGACTTACACTAAAAACTGCACAACATGGCTAAAAAACTGGAAATGACCTTAGTAGATGAAAAGACATTCCATATTTATGACTTAGAAGACTTAATATTGTTACGATGATAATACTCCCCAAATTTATGTACTGGTTTTAATGCAGTTTCTATCAAAATCCCAGCTGCCATTTATTCGTAAAGAGACAAATTGATTCTAAAATTCATATAAAGTTGAAAGAAATTCTAAATAATCAAACAATCATTAAAGGAAGAGCAAAATTTCCCTCTGTCAAAACTTATCAAAGTAGCATGACACTGGCATAAAATAGACATCCAGGTCAGTGGAACAGAATTCAGAGTCTGAATCAAAATTAGCATATTTAAATCCACTAGTTTTTCAACAAGAATACCAAAGTCATTCAGCAGAAGGAAAGAAAAGTCCCTTCAATGAATAGTACTGGGACAAACTCTTATCTATAAACCAAAAACTGAAACTGGATCCCTATTTCATAATATATAAAAAATCCATTCGAGGGGCCAGGGGTCTTAGCACCTGCCTGGCAAGCACAAGGTCATGAGTTCAATCCCCAGTACAACATATTACATTCTGGGCGTGGTGGCTCACGTCTGTAATCCCAGCACTCGGGAGGCAGAGGCAGGAGGATTGCCAAGAGTTAGAGGCTTGCCTGGATACATAGTGAGTTCAGGATCAGCCTGAACTAAAAGCAAGACCCTGTCTCAAAAAAACTAAACAAACAAACAAACAAACAAAAAACTAATAGCCCTTGCCACTGTGGTCTCCCTCCCTGAAACTCAGAACTCCAGTCTCATTATTGGGAAAAGCATGAGACAGATCCCAGCAGAGGGATGTTCTGCAAGATGTCTGGCACTTAGGTGAGTTCAAGGTCACCCTAAGCAAGGGAAGTCTGAGGAACCGTCAGTCGAGAGGCACTTGAGACATGACGACTAGACGCAGCGCAGTGCGGGAGGGAGGGATGGCATCCCAGGGCAGAAACAGGATGTGAGGTAAAAATTAGAGGTGAGGAATGTACCCTATTAACATAAGATGCTAATAATAGAGAAAACGAGGCATGGGGTGTGTAGGAACTCTCTGAGCTACTTTCTCAATTTTTCTGTGAACTCAAAACTGTTCTAAAAATAAAGCATTTATTTAAAGCATAATTGGCTCCCAGGTCCCTGTGAATCGACTGCTTCCTCTCCCTACCTTGCCATACCCTCCCCCGCAGAGCCAACGCAGCGCTCAGCCGGCTCTCAGCAGCCACTTCTGCTTCCACCCAGAGAGACTGGACGCAACTCTGTCCCCGCGCCCCCTCCTGGTCCCCCTGCTGAGGCCGCCCTGCTGCTGCTGGTGCCTTCACAGCCCCTCACGCTCCCCCGACTCCTCCACTCTGGACCTCCTCTGTGCGGCAGCCAGACTGTCCCTCTGAGCCTGTGCCACGTGCCAGGGGCCTCGGCCGCTCAGCCTGGCCTGCACCACCTCTCGGTCTCGTCTCCGCCCCGTCCTGTGCCATCTGCCCGACCTCTTATCAACGTGACAAGCTGCCACCACCACCCCCACTTTTCTCTCTTGCTGTGTCTGGCATCTGAGGATCCTCCAGGAGCAAGTGCAGGGCCAGCTGTCCCCCCCCCCACCCCGGGCAGGCCTCCCCTGCTCCAAGGTGCACACCTGCAAGGGGAGGGCTGTGTCCCACACCTCTGCACCTGCAGGTCCTGCCCGAGGTGCCAATAAATGCAGGGGGAACAAAGAACATTTATCAAGCTCCTACTGCAAGTCACGGCTGAGCACTTCACATGTACTTCCTCACGTCTATCCTGCACGGGATCAAATGCACATAGATGCTTTTATCATCACTATTTTGTCCATGAGGAAACAAAGGCACAGAGAGGTTAAGTAACTTGCTGGAGGTCACACAGCTTACTAGCAGTCACACAGCTGAATGAGCGCCAAAGCGGGGATGCCATCAGCTCTCCTTTTAGCCATGGTCCTGATTTGTTTCTTATTCCTTTTTCCACCTGGCGAGTGAGTGACCCCGCCAACAAACGTCCGCTCCAAGGTGTCTATGGGCCCAGAACATGCCACTGTATCAAAGCCGCACAATTTGCTTAGCCAATCTTGTTATTAGCATGCGTCCAATTGTCAGACATTCATTTTTCAGATGGTTAACCAACTATCAAGTACTATTTAGTAAATAATTTGTGGTTTTTTCTTACTGATCCAAATGCCACCTTTATCACATAATAAACAGTGATGGACACCTGAGATATTTCCCTACGTTGGCTCATTTCTTTAATTGTGCCCATTTGTACTGTTTTGAATTATTGTATCTTTTAGATGCATTTTGATTCATTCATGCAATAACTCACTTATTCACCAAACGTGGATCACGTTTCTGCAGAAAGCTCTTCCCGAAACTGAGATTCAATAATACCTCTTAGAACTTGTATTTTTATCTCTGACCTTAGAAGTTCCTCCTGCCCCAGTTCATGCTATTTATTAAGATATTCTTAAGCATTCCTGTCTATTTATAACCCCAATGAACTGAGGTTGAAAGTTAGGAAATACATTTGAGATTTAATTGGAGTCAAATTAAATGTATGGATTAATCTTAATGGAATTGACAATTTTTAATCTTCTTTTCCAAGAACACAGCAGGCATTTCCATACAGTCGATTCTTATTTTTATGTTAAGTTTAGCTTCGCACATTTATGACCAAGTTTGTTCTTAGATATTTTCTATTTTTGTTGCTACCGCAAATGTCATCTTTTTTCCATCATATATTCTAGATGATTAATGCCTGTACACAAGAAAGGCATTGATTTTTTAATATTTCTTTTAAGTCAGCATCTTACTGAATTCCCTGATTAATTGTAATAGTTCCTAGTTGCTCTTTTGGGCTTCCTGGGTAAATAATCATATAATATGTGGTATTTGCCACTTTTTTCTTTTGTGATTTTGCCACTTCTTTGTTTTCTTTTTCTCTTTCTTCCTTTCTCTCTTTCTTTTTTATTTCTCTCTCTTTCTTTTTTTTCTTTAAGGCAAGATCTTGTAGTTCAGACCAACTCTGAACTCACTATGTAATGTAGGCTGCCCTCAAACTCGTAGCAATCCTCCTGCCTCAGCCTCCCAAGAGCTGGAATTACAGGTGTGTTTGTATCACCACGTCCAGCTATCTTCTTTTTCTTTTTGCACTGACTGGTGCAAGGTTTCTTCCGAGGTACAGTGGTAAACATTTAGCAGCCAAGGGAAGTAGCCACAGCTGGTCACATTGCCAATTCCTGTGGAATAACCACTCCCATCACAGCTCATTTTAGGTATCCACGGAGTGTCACTGGATATGCAATCAGAAATTAGTGCACAGATGAGGTGCTCTGTGGTGAGAAGATACTGTGCTCAAAAATATCAGGTCAGGCGTGGTGGCGCACACCTGTCATCCGGCACAAGGGAGGCTGAGGCAGGAGGGCTGTAACCGGGAAACCAGTCTGGGAACATAGCAAACCCAAGGCCATCTTGGACTATGTAGCCCAAAACTCAAAAGCAAAACCAAAATAAATAAACTGTACATATGCACGTGAGCATGTGAATGGACCTGAGAAATCCTGTCACATATTTCCCAAATGTGTTGTCCAGTGGAGAATGTTTGGAATGCTAAATGGTACGAAGGGATGGCTGAGCTGTCCGGGCCACAGCTCCCCTGGCCGCTGGCCAGGTCTCTCAGCACCCTCCTCTCTTGCCAGTCTCCACTCTCCTCAGCCCCACACTGTCCTCTCCTTCTCCTGGAGCTAGCAGTGTGGCGGGCCCACCCACAGCGCCGACACCCTAACCTCCCTCAGCCTCTTTCCTGGGACGTAAAGGCCAGATGCCCTCGACACATAATGCCACGTCAGGACCGGCGCTTGAGCCCCTGGGCCCTCTGCGTCTGGACCGAAGCTGGCGGATCCTCGCCTGCTTCCCTCCTGGAGCGAGTCTACACAGACACACACCCCCGTCTCTCCACTCCCGAAAGACTCCTCACTGTCACCGCATCTGTATCTATAGTTTGGACCCCAGGGTCCACATTCCCTTCAGAACCACCCTCTGTCTCCTTTCTCCCATCCCTAGCTCGGCCCTGGCTTGGTGGCACCGACTCCATCTCTTGGAGGTGGCACACAGAGCGTGTTTGGGGAGCTCATTGCCCACCACAGCAGCCAAGAGGGGTGCACCATGGAGGGTTCCCACAGAGTCAGTGCTGGTGGACAAACTTCATAAGACTTCACCCCGGGATGTGGGGGCTCAGCATTTCCACTGTGTGGGGCCCGAGACAGCAAGGATTCCACGTTCTGTCGCTGTGGACACCTCACTTCCTGATGGCAGCTTCCTGATGACCTTAGTGACCCATCTGAAGCTCAGATCCAACCTGTGTGAGGGTCAGCGTGTCAATGTGTGGCCACCAGCCTGAGACCCAAGCTCAGGGACATGTGGTGGCAGGTTCTGAGCATCACTCCTAGTCGCCTAAAGAAGGCTGCAAAACAAGGGTCCTGCAAACAGAGGGAAAAGCCAGAGAGCGGTTTGTGGACCTCCCTGGAGGGCCTGAGGACTCCATGCTGGGACTGCACTCCCCCAGCAGTGCGGGAACTCTGTCACCGAGGCCTATATTAAGAACATTAAATGTCAGCACAGACACTTTCACTTCTAATGTGCGGGTGAGAGACAGGTGGAGCGCAGGTGTGCTAGAGGGAAGAGAAGAGTCAGGAAGTAGAAAAAGCAACGAGGTGGTGGAGGGGGCTGGGCAAGAGAAGAGCTCGATTAAATTAATTAGGACCCGCAGGAGGAAGCAGGAAACAGGAGGACTGGGCAGGACCGATCAATGGGATAATGGCGACAGTCAAGGGCTGCAGGGTCTGGGGCAGCTCCGTTCCCAGGGATCAGGGAGAAGCCACTGGGAGCCCCTGTCACTTGCAGGGTGGGTAGGGTTGGTGCGCAGAACCCCCTGAAACAGACTGTCTTCAGGGTGGCTGTCAAAGCGAGGCCCTGTTGCTAAGGGAACCGCCTGGGAAGAGCCTCGGTGGAGATGAAGCCTTCCAGTCTCCCAGCAGGCAGCCATGGGGTTCGGGAGGCGCCTGCCACTTGATCCCCATCAGCCTGCAGGCAACAGTCCTGGGGATGCAGGGGCTGAGACCCTGTCTCTCCTCTGACTGTCCCCATATAAGCTCCTCATTAGCAGGATGGACCAGTGGACAAGTGTCACAAACCAGGAGGACCCGGGGGAAGGGGACAACCTGGTAGAGGATGGTGATGCCCGGGTGCTGTGGTGCTAGAGGAATCCCTGCGCCCTAGATGAAGCCCCCCGGGAGGACACCGGGATACCACCGGCACTTAATATGACTTAGAGGTATCAATTAAACTGAGACAAAATCAGCTTTGTGGGGCACAGTGCCTAAGGCCCACAATTCCAGCACTCAGGAGGCTGAGGCAGGAGGACTGCCTCAAGTTTGAGGCCATCCTATACTCTCTAGTGAGTTCAAAAACAGCTCGGACTCTGTTGTGAGACCCTCTCTCAAAAAAAACAGAAACAAAAAGCAAACACACCAAAAGCTGAGGCCTGAGAATTAAAGAGATTTCCTAAGAGCTTTGGTAGAAGCAGAACTCCGCACTGCTGGCTTGGACGCCCTTGAAAACAGCGATTTGCAGGGCTGGTCAGACTGGAGTTCTCATGTAGGAAGGCTCATGGCCTAAGCAATGTCGCCATTGAGGAGAGACCTCAGACCCTAGGCAGAGGTCAGCATATAGAGAGAAAGGACTCAACCCCACCGCCACCATATGTTATCCATGGACACATTCTTTAGCCTCAGTTTCTTGACCTATAAAATGAGAAGTAACCACTCCTATATCATAGGATCCTGGCCCCATCCTGTGGATTGGAGTAGGCAGTTGCATCGGTCAGAGGTAGCTGTATAACAAGTCACCCCAAATTTGGTCACAGATAGTCACTTAAAATTGTTTGTCTTTGCTGATCTACCAGCCAACCTGGGCTCTTCCGATCTCCACTGGGATCTGTCACGTATTGACAGTCAGTTGCATGGTGGCCTTGCAGCTTGACTCCTCTTGACTGGCTTTTCTCAAGCGTTTGAGGACTGGTGGTTGTGGGCTGGTCCAGGAAGAGCAAGCTCTTCTTCAGTGGTGTCCACGCAGGGGGCCAATGGAAAGGTGATGCATAACAGCCATTTTTGCAGCCAGTCCACCATGATTGTGACTAAGGATATCTACTTGCTGTGTACCTCAAGCAAGTTACTTCCTCCCCCAACCCGGAGTCTTGGTTTCCTCGTCTAAAAACTGGTCAAAGCAATTTCTCCTCTCCAAGGATTCTGTAGTGATCCAGAGAAACCAGACCTGGGGCTAGTGGGGTCCAGTAAATATGGTCCCTCCCTTCGGCCCAGGACACTGGGCACTGGCGTCTGCCTGAGTGCTGGATGAGGATCTGCCTCTCCCTCTGTGTAGGCAGAGACAGGGCCCAGTTGGGGGTCCACCTCTCCCCCCTCCCTTCCACCCTTCATCTTGTCTCCTGCTGAGATCTCGAAGCATCCCGGGTCTTAAGGATAGTTAAGTAGCAAACTATGTGTTCATAATAAAATTTTCCTGCTTCTCACAGACATCCAATTTGCTTACCATCCAAAGAGAAGACTTGGGTGCCTGCTTCCGAAATTGTTTTAATCTCTGCCACAGAATGCTTCTGGCAGGGTTCTTCAACTGGAAAATAGGAAATGAGTTAGAAACAATGGAGGGACGTGAATAATCTCACTTAAGATGTTTGATCTTGAGATGAGATGAAGTTGAAATCAATTTCCCGGTTCACAGCCAGACAGCGGAGGGTGAGACTGGAGGGCTGGGGGTTGGGTTGTCCAGGTCTGACTGACCTCAGCTCTGGCTGGGACCGGAACCATCCCACCCCCTCCGCCCAGGCTCCTCTGTCACTGCAAAACACTAGCAAACTCCACAGCGGGAGGGAGACGCTGACAGGCATGGCCAGAGCGCCTCGGTCTAACGGAACAACGCGTCTGTGTGATTTTATAGTGCACCTATTCCCTGCTGCTGCGGGTCCTGGTCACTGACTTGCAGGCGGGAATGCACACACTCCTTGTCCTCAAGAAACTCATACAACTTGCTTGGAGCCAGGAAGGAGAGTTAGGTGCTAATGTTTACAGAGGACCTACTATGTGCAGGCAAAAGTCGCTGCCTGCATTCTCCTGTGTCTTCTAATCCAGAACATTTGGCGCCTTCTCGGAAGGGGGCTTACAGAACAGAGTATGTGCCTCATCCAAGGACAGGGGCAGGTGTCCAGCAGTGGGACGGCGCTCTGCGTGGAGAAGCAGATGGCAAAGGGAGCAAAGGACACTGAAAGCTGAAAAGACACAGCCGATCTGTGCCCCGGAGGCAAACTCTCTGGTCCCTGCCTGGCCTAACCTGGGGGAGTCCCAGCCTCAGGTCCAGGAAAGGACACGCTCTCAAAGCCAAGGCACGCAGAGGGGGCAGTTCACCCGGATCTTCGCTTCAACACACTCACACCCCACCACACTCACGCACCAGGCAGCCACACGCGGCGTGCGCACCAGGACAAAGGCACTAGACACATCACCTCGGATGGGCGCGTGCGCATGCGCACACGGCCCAAGGGAACAACAGCTGGGGGTGGCGCAAAGACTATGTGGGTCTTGGTTATCACTCTGTCCCAGCACAGCTCCCATCTCCTGGGGACCCCTTTTAATATGATGTAGTTGAACTCGGTTCCCACACACACTGCAGACAGCTCACGTGTGCTTCGGGGTCCCGTAGGGCTGGACCTTCACATGTGGGGTAGGAAGCTGTCCAGATGGGACCTGGAGAGTGGGCTGGGTCTCAGGGGACTCGGGATTCTGTGTCTGCTTCTCTACCCAAGCTGGATTTGGGGGCCAAGCCTGTCGACCAGTCTCCCCACCTGCTGGGGACCCCAGCCCCCTCCCTACCACAGCCTCCCTTGGGGCCTGGCCCCTTGGGGTCCTGGTTTGGGGGTTTAATGCATTATTGATTTCCCCAAGAAGGCAAAGTGCTGCAGCCGTGGGTCCAGGTAGCTTATTCTGTGCGTCGATGACATTCAGGTACTAGTGAAAAATTATACCAATTATTAAATCAGCCATTATTACTTCAAAGTGCAATCAGTTGTCACAGCGGAGAGAGCTTGCACGGCGCGTTATTAGTCGGGCTGTGTGCACAGGGAAAGTGCTGAGAGGGGAGACTTTAACCAAAGGGCAAATGCATGAAATTTACTTAGAAATAGCGATTTATCACCCCTGGGTTTCCTACTGCTCAAATCCAGGCAGACACTTGGCTGGCAGGAGACAGGCTCCGCGGCCGCCCCTGCCTCCTGCAGCTCCCACCCTGACAGGAAATGAAAAATTGAGAAGTCGTTGTAACAGCTTAAAGATGCATTATCCTTCTTGATGTGCAATTTGAGCTTCATATCCAAAGGCAGATGAAATCACCGCACCCACGCCAGCCCGGTGGGAGGGTGGAGACAGAGAAGCACCTTCCCAAGTGGGGAGGGCCCTGCGGGGGTCCTGGACCCCAGCTGGCCCTGCTGGTGTCCAACTGAGAAGGTGGCAGGACACACAGCCCCAGTCCCAGGAGAGGGAGGCCAGGCTGAGCCAGTGGGGAGCAGGAAGAAAGAGACTCAAGAATGAAGAGAGACAGACACACAGACTGAGAGTGGGGAAAGGAGAGGGAAGGGAAGATAGGGGGAGGGAGGGAACGGAGGAAAGCAGTGAGCACAGCAGCTCGAGGGCATCAGCCACAGACATGAGCCAGGGCACAGACAGGGTGGGCAGGACACGGCCCGTGCACACCCAAGGAGAGTGTGTGTGTGTGATAGTGTGAGTGTGCTCAAGAATGGGAATGGAGAGTCCAGGACGACAGTCAAATCTCACTCTTGCCTGATCACCAGGAACCACCTCTCTCAGCAGCAGGCTCTTGAGGCCCAGCGCCACCTCTCCAAGCTTCTGGCCTGCTCACCATAGGACACCCCCAGACCAGGGTTGCGCCCCACTGAGAACAGAGAGGCCCTCCTCCTAGCTTCCACTGGGACTCAGGGACACGGGCTGACTGACGCCTGCGTCCCCGGCCGTGGGACCCCGCAGTGAGCGCTGAGGATGAAGCCATGAGACTATTTCCCGGGATAGAAAGAGAGGAGGCCCAGAGCCTCAAGCCGGGCCTGAGGTTAAAGGATGCTGGCTGGCCTGGGAGAGACGGTGTCGGCGCCCGACACACTCAGGCCACACCTAAAGTGACAGGCAGAATGTGCCAGGGAGGAGAAGCAAGAGGCAAGGAGCCTTCGCTGGGGCTGATGGAGCTGGCTGGGAAGCAGCCAACTGCAGCCACCTGGAGGGCGGGGAGGGCGGAACCTGCAGCAGCCACCGCCCACCTGTCGGATGTGGGAGTGTGGGCTGGACACGCCCCCTCTTCCTTAGCATGAGCTCCTGTGACACACGTCCTGGTGCAGGCTGTAGGCAGCCACCTGGTGAGTGAAAGGAAAGAAAGCAGCTTCTTCATTATTACTGGGAAACAAAAAAAGAGGAAGGAACTCTGTTAAGAGAGTGATCTCTGGGCGGAAGAATTAGGACGCATTTTAATCTCTTTTCTTCGTGTTCTTTTTTGTATTTGTTAAGCCTGATCTAACTTTATAGTCAGGAAAGAGCAATAAATTTGCTTTAAAATAAACAAGAATGTGCATCATAAAGTTCTCAGGGGGTGGATTCTCCAGGATCTTCCTCTCTCTGCAGCCAGGCTATAAAGTTCCCTTCGCGTCTCTGTCCCCAGGGCAGGGTGGGGTGTGGAGCCTCAAAGCCTGACCCCCTTTCTCCAGCCAGGAGGGGAGACCCCGCCCAGCCATGAGTGTCTGAGCTCCCCTTCCTCCAAATGGACTCACTGAGGCTCCTGCCCGGCTCTGAGGCCCTTGCAAAGTATGACACCGACCAGGATTGCTTGCTGCCTTCCAGGAACCAGAAGCTCACTGTCACACAGACAGACAGACAGACAGACAGATGGACAGACAGACAGTCCGGCCTCCTAACCCATGCGCCTCCCCTCCCTTTTCTTTCCTTTCTCTATGCCAGGTTCTCAGCCAGTGAGCAGCAGGATTAGCCCCGTTTTCCAGGTGAGAAAGCTGAGGTCCAGAGGGGGGAAGGACGTAGAGGTCCAGCAGGTTTAACTCCAACCTGCTGCCCCCAGCCGGTGCCCTTTCTGTGACACCACCTCGCTGGTAACCGATGGCAGTGAGAACGCTTAACTAATCAACTCCTCTATTGATTCCAGCTTCTCTATCCAGAAGATCGATCTTCCCATTAGAAAGAGGCGGGCAGACGTCATTATAGGGAATCAGAGACCCAGCTCAGCACCTCCGACCTGCTCCGGTGGCCTGACGCCCCGACTGGGTCATGGCGAGTGAGGCCCACGAGGAACGGGACCAGCCCTGGAGCTCACAGGCCACAGGGCACTGGGGTGGCCAGGGACAGGGGTGGACTGTGAGTGCCAGTGGAGCGCTCGGTCCACAGCACTGAGACAGACCAATGGCCTTGGCCATGTGCCTCCCCTGCAGGGTGTCCAGCCACCCTCTCTTCTCAGCCCCCAGCCTCCCGGGGGCCAAACACCGTCAGGTTCCCACAGTGCGGCCAGAGCAAAGGGGCATCTTGCACTCTGTCCCTTTTCGCATTTTTATCAGTGAACTGGGCGACCCCCTGCAGCCTGGCAAGTCACCGAGGTAACAAGTTCAACTCCAACCATTAACGTCCGGTTTTCCATCCTCCCAACACCCCACCACAGTTGGGCCTTCCTCCCTCAGGAGGCAGCTGGGCCTTCTGACTCTGTCTTTTGAGCAGAGCTTGTTAAGGTGGGACTATGGGTGTTCCGCCCACCACCGTCCCTCCAGCACCGGACACACCGTTTGGACAGGCCGGGGCTCAGAACCCGCTGAACGGATGGACAGATGAATAAGGAGGTAGGTGGGTGGGTACCTCTGCGGGTGGAGAGTTGGGTGGGTGGGTGGATGAGTGGGCAAATGGATGGATGGACAGATGGATAGATGGGAAGAGGGAAGGAGGAAGGGATAGGTAGATGGGTCAGTGAACAGTTGAGTGGATCGATGGATGAGTGGGTAGGTGGATAATGGAAAATGGGTGGGTGGGTGGGAAAGGGAGGGGTCGGTGGAGGGTTGGGTGGGTGAACGAATACCTGAGTGAGAAGGTTGATAGATAGGTGGACAGGTAGATAGGTGCATGGATGGATGGGTGGGTGGGTGACTGAATTGTGGCTCAGAGCGGCTGTTAGTCTCACGTATGAAGGAGTATAAAGCATACCCCTCCCATATAGATGCTCCAGCAGAGATGTCCCACTTCCATTTACTTACTTTCGGTGATGGGAGATCATTACCCCACCAGAAAGCCCCTATGTGGCCAGATGGCTCCCTGAGCAGTCCTGGCCCGGGCCAGCCCTGGACGGTAGAGCTGCCTCCCATCAGTGTTAATACTGAATACTGAATAATGTTAATACTGAAACAAGTTAGATCACAAGACTGAAGGCGGTGAGTTTCCTCATCCATGTTCAAAGTCCCCACAGCCTTCATCGGTACCCTTTATTGTCTTTGCATCTTTTGACTCTGAGCTCACTCAGAACTGGGAAGATATTTCACAAAGTGAGACTTCCAAAGGAGGAGTAAATTTCTACTGTCACCTCCTTTGTTCTAGGTTCCAGATCTCTATTAATATATCCTTAAATCAGAGATCAAATGACCTAACTTATGTGGAAGTGCTTAGTAATGTGTCTCACACAATGCGAGGTAAGATTGTACTGGGAATTTCAAAAACCATTCAAATATATTCAGATAAAAGATTTAAGGCAAAACAAGCATGCACTATTCATGTGGTAGAAATGATTATTTACAAAATAAAAGCAATCAAATAGGATGAGAGTACAAGTATGCCCAGCACAACGTCTGGCCCACATTAAGGGTGAGGCAGGCTCTTCCCAGGGTGCATCACACTTCCGGCACATGCCAGGCTTGGGTTCCACTTAGATACACACTTAGATTCTGCTTTGATATCCAGATCTTTGCCCCATGAGCTGGCTTCACAGACCCAGCCAGCGCTGCCCTCAGAAGCTGCCATGTGAGGCCAGAGGGTTCCAGTGGCCTTTTGTGGATGGGCACTTACTCTGTGGCACAGCCCCACTCAGTGCTACCTGATGCTGTCCCTCGCCATCCCTGGAGCGGGATTGCTGAGTGGCTCCGGGAAGGAGGTGATTACTTGGGGACACAGCTTTGGGCCTGTGTGGAGTCTGTAGGCTGCTTCTCGGGACGCAGGGAAACGGAGACAAGCACGCTGGGGCAGAAAGTCAGCTCGCGGAGGTCGCGGTGGAGGCGTCCTTTATTTATATACTTAGTAGACACAGTTGCTCCATCGTTCATTAACGAAAACAACTGCACATCCAGGTCCTAATCGAGGGGGCGAGGCATGTTCCATGGGCCCCTGGGCCAAGGGACGCCGGGATCTGACCACACCCCCAACCTAGAACGGACCACTCCAGCCCCGCCCCCATCCTGCCCAGCGCTGCGGAGGGAGCCGGGGACTCGGGAGGCTGGGGGCTGGGCAGGGAAGGGCCAGCCTGGCTCCCTTGGGACTAGAGAAGACGCTGTGGGGTCCCCCCGGGGCCAGGAGGAAGGGGGCTCCCAATTATTCCTCAATCAGTCCTCGGAAAACTGCTCTGCGAAATGAGAGCGGGAGCAAGCCATTGCCTCTGGCACCTGGGAAACTCCAGATCTATAACTTCCTGGACATAATTAGCTGCTAACTTCAAAGATGCATTGGGGTTTGTGTAATAGGCACCGAGGCCGCTCAAGGGCCGTGGAAACAGCGAGAAAAATGGGCCGTCTGGCTTGGAAATGAAACAAGACAAAAGGCTTTCAAGGTGGGGCTTCCTACAAGAGAGACACTGGGACCCGAGGAAAATAGCAATAATGAGGATAGCTCTCTTTTATGGCGCCTGCTGAGGTGCCAGGCGCTCTGCTGTGTGCTCAACATCGGAGCTTTTGAGGGTGACATATCCCTGCGAGGCAGGCATTGTTACCAGGTGCCCAGAGCTAGGATTCGAACACACTCCTCCCTGCTGTCTCTGCTGCCCCAGCTCCTCAGGAGGGCGAGGCCGTGCCCCTCCCAGGAGCTGGCAAGACTGGGGGACAAGTGCTTGAAAATGGTCTCCTCCTTCTTACCCTGAAACTCCCCAAGCCCGTTCTAACCAGGCGTCAACCTGACAGGGCCACCGGAAGTAGGGAAGGAGCCCCGGCCTGCTTTCTCCTGCTGGCTGGGCTCCGTCAACCTCTCTGCAGGATCTGAAGAACAGCAGCCGACTTCCCCTTTGGGGAAGGAACGGGAAGGAAACCGCAAGGCGGGGCGCTGGACCACAGTCCGTCAGCTACCCAGGCGCCTCCTGTCTGTGGCTCTGCCGTCCCTGGGGGCCGCAAGGCTCTCCTTCGGCCCTGGAAGTGCATCCCATGTCTTTGGCCGGACGTTGTCACGTGGCCAGATCCTCTTACAGAGGAGACCAAGAATACAGGAGGAAAGGGTGGGTGTGTTCAGGCGCCTAGAGAAGCTGCGTCCACCCACCATTCACTTATCCGCCCCTTCATCCGTCCGTCCGTCCATCCATCCATCCATCCGCTCGGATGTGATGGCTCAGCAGTCTGCCAGGAACTGCGCAGTCCTCTGGATACAACCGTGAGCAACTGCCCTCGACCTTGGCCCACAGAGCTCAGAACCACGAAAGAAAAGCAACGAATTACGGTTATTTGTATTTAAACTGTAACAAGCACCACTCAAAAGCACGGGCAGCGAGTGGCCGGGGTAGGGCTGAGGGGCCCAGGACACATCCCTGAGGGGAGATGTCTGTCACACAGCCCGCAGGCTGAGGGGAAGCCCAGGCTGCTGCCTCTGACCTTCTCTGCCTGCGCCCCTGAGGGCCAGGTCCCTACAGCCACAGCACTGCCCCGGGAACTGCCCACCACGAGACGCGCGACCCAGTCGAGCTCGTCGTGAGGACAGGGCGCTAGACTCTGCCTGGTCCTACACACCTGCCCTGGAACAAGCCCTGGCCTCAGCACGCTGTCTGCAGGGGACCATGGACCCTCAAATAGCGGTGGCAGGGGTTGACCTCAGGATGGCACTCTGGCCATCCTCATCTTCAGCCATGCTCCCGTGTACCCATGGAGACTGTCACCAAGGCTACTCACTCCTCTTCACACCTGCCACCTCCTGCCCGGGTTTCCATCCCTCTTCTGCCTGTAGAGCACACTCGGCCAGGCTCAGTGAGCCAGGGGGCCGCGGTGCCTGCCTCTAGCAGCAGCCCTGGGCCCAGGACAGGTGAGGCCCCACCAGGGAAGTCCCTAAGCTGTCCCAGCAGAGGTGCGTCCTGCGACACTCAGAAGCTCCCGGCAGAAAGTACTTGACAGTCTCCTGCAGCTCAGCTCCGACCAGCCTTCCCACCTCCTTCCCTGCCTCCCCACCATCACTTCCGGGGACACTGCCAACAAGGATGGGGTCCTAGCTCTGAGCTCCTTCTCCCTGCTCAGCATTGCAGGAGCCTGGACCCACACAGTCAGTCCTGAGCTCGGCAGTCCCACAGCAGGAGTCGTCCTCGCGCGGCTCTCTGGTGGCAGGAATCGGAGAGGAAGCCCAGCCAGGTCCCTGCACGCCAGCAAGAGTAAAAGTTCATGTCCAATCTGCTTCCACAGACTCCCCTCTCCAGGCTCAGATCTTGGGGTCTGGACTTTCCTCCAAGGGCCCCTGCTCCGCAGCAGGGGGAGCCCCCCTCCCTGCCCCCCACAGAGGAAGTGGCTCTAAGTTCCCTTTCCCACAAACGCTTCTCTGAGGGAAGAAAAGCAGCTGTCGCTGAAGCCACGTCAATCTGAGCGGTAAAAGGTTTGGGCAAAAACATATTTTATTGTTCTTGCTGTCAGAAACATAAAGATTTAAGGGGCATGTGACTCGGTAATTGCTGTGGACTTTTTTTTTCCTTGACAATAAACATAAAACTTAAAACTGTATTAAAATCATTTGACAATTTTTATGCTCAAAGAGTCTGGAATGAATAATGGCTTTTTTTGCATCTAAAATGCACTCTCTCGTCAACCTATAAAACTGTCAGAAATAAATTCATCAAAAGCAGATTATATAATTAAAAGTCGCTATTTGTGTCTGCCCAGTTGGGACTAGAGTTCTCCCTCTCCCCTGTCTCTCTCTCTCTCTCTCTGTTTCAACCTTGCACTTAATTTTTAAGGGCCAGTGGATGGCACCCTTAAACTGGTCCACTACGTCGCAGGAAGATGTCAGAATAAGAGGTTCCCTCCTCCCGTGCCTCTCTCCTACTCCAGCCGGTCCCCCAGCCAGAGTAGGTGACATGGTCTCTTCTTGCCAGCACAGTCTGAGGACAGGAGGAAAACACCCCAAACTTGGGCAGTGCTCCTTTTCACTCTGAACACAGAAGAGAAGATGTGACAGAGACTCCCAGGGTGCCCATTTCCAACCCTCTCCCACCCTGAGGACCTGGAAGACCACACCCCAGCCGCCTTGAGGTGGCACCATATGACTTATATGCAATGGGCTGGGCCATGCCCATAAGGCCTGTACTATATGCTATGTCTCTGGGCTGAAAAAAGTGCTGGTCTCGAACCCTGCGCTCTCTCCCAGCTTCTGGGCTGACAGATCTCTCCTGAAGGGTGCAGCTCCAGGAGTGGGCGCCCCCTGCAGCTTGACTCTGTCCCCGAGTCCCTGCTGCAGGACTCAGTCCCAGAGAGCTACCAAGACCAGCAAATCTGATGTCCACTCCCTCAGCATGCCTGAGCCTGTCCTTACTGTTTTGAATACGTTTTGCTGTGATTTGGATGCAGTGGGGTCAGGTAGTGAAGTTGGAGTCCAAGGAGAAGACACGCCCAGTGGCAGAGGGAGAGGGGGAACTGTATTCTCTGCTGAGGTCTCTATGGAAGGACCACGGGAGTGAAGCTTAGAAGGGATATATCTGGGTAACCACTTTGGCCCAGACAGCAAGGACTGTCCCAGTTGTCTGGCTCCTGGCCCATGAGGGAGGAGGACAGGTAGAAAAGTCAGAGGCAGGTCAAAGAGGAGGTGGGAGCAAGGCTCTAGTTTGTGTGCAAAGGGGACTGTGTTTCTGATTGCTAACAACAAGCTAAGCCTCCCTGTGAGTCAGAGTGTTGGGCTGCAGAGAATAAAGGCCTGGCTAACATGTGACTGGCGTCAGTGCCAGTCACCGTGTCTTCGCAGGGCTTGGACTCATGCTAGCTCAGATGAGCTGGGGCCCTGGGCTGAAGAAGAGCAGGGACAAGGGTGGGTAGGAGTGAGGGGCAGAAGGCAGGTTTGGGGTGGTGAAGAAAACTCAGGGCCAATGGAAGCAACATAGGGTCCTGTAAGCAGGGGGTCCAAGGCCCACCTTTGGGCTTCAGCCAGCAGCTGTGGGGTGATGTCTCTGGACTGCCCTGGAGGGAGGAACCAAAAGTAGTAAGGGTTACGCGCAGCCCGGGAAGCCCAGACACACCTTCTCCCAGGAGGCACCAGCTGTCCCTGGTACCTCTCTTGTTGAGCCAAAAGCAAAAACTCCCACAACAGGACCAGAGGCAGCAACCTGCTTCCCTCAGGGGGCTTCCTTCCTGACTTTGACTGCTAACTTAGGGCCCTGAGGTCCCCAAATTCCCTCACCTAGGAGGCTTAGCTTGGGTAAGAAGATTGACCTGGCCAGGTTTGGGGTTACAGAGAAATGAAAAAGGAGAGACCTACAGCCTGGAATGTGAGAGAGCTGGGTGAGAAGGAACACACTCAGCTCCTAATACTCCTTGAGCCGTTGCCTTGGGTGGGGGTTAAGGTCAGTGTCCCAGAGAAAAGAGAATCTTAGTTCCATTTCACAGATGAGAAAAGTGAGTCCTGGAGGCATTCATCACACTGCAGCTGCTTGTTCAACAGAATAGCCATTTCTATTTCCTTGGACCCAAAGGGCTAGAGGGGGACCCTCTCTACTGTCAGAAGGTTCCCAGGCAGAGCTGTCTACACCTTCAAACACAAGATGTTTCAGTGAGTCTTTCTTATAGAAAGAAGAATCTTTCTATTTTCATTTTGCCAGGAGAGGTTTTTCTATGAAATGGATGCTGAATGTTATCAAATGGCTTTTTATCATCCCCGGTTTTTCCCATTTGGCCTATTAATATGATGAATTATATTAATAGAGTTCCGAAAATAGAACTGTCCTTGCTTTCCAATAATATACCCTACCTGGTCATTGTGGGATATTCATTTAATATATTGCTAGATTCAATTTGCTAATCTTTTATTTAAGATGTTTGCATCTATATTTGTAAATGAGATTAGCCTGCAGCCTTCTTTTCGGTGCTATCTTTTGTCAGGTTTATTTAGCTTTGTAAATGACTTGGAAGGGCTCCTAGTTCTGAAATACCATGGATCAGATACCTTCAAAATCTTCCTGCCACAAACATCCACAAATACTCAGCATACTGTAAGGAATATATGAGCTTACTGAAAAGTAGAGGAAATTTCCAGGGGCAAAATTAAAGTGAAAATCAAAGAGACAAGCACATAGACCATCCCTGCAGCTGCCAGTGAAAGAGCCGAAGCAATCGATGCCTGCACAGGTCAGGTAACAAGGACTGGGCCAGGAGCTGAGCGAGAAGTCAGACAACCTGAGGCTGAGCTCACAGTGAGGGGCAGAGTTGGGGAAATGCTGTTGCTTAGCACAGGAGAAGAGGAAATACAGAAAGGGGAGTGACAAAACAGGATGGCTGAGAATCAGCAGAATTGACCTTAACTACAGTGAACCAATAAGGACACAATTCCCTAATCATTAAGGAAATGCAAATCAAAACCACAATGAGATAGCGCTTGGCACCTATTAGGATGGCTACTATCAGAAAATACAAACGGAAGTAGGGGATTGAAACCTGTGCCTTTTTGGTGGGAAGCTTTTGCTGCTATGGAAAAATAAAAATAAGGTTGTCCTATGATCCATTAATCCAAGAATCACAACCCTTCTTACCCTTCCCTAAAGATGCTTGCATGCTCGTGTTCATGGCATCATTATTCACAATAGCCAGGAGATGTCAGCAACACGGGTCTTCACCCACAGACGGATGGATAAGCCAATGATGGCACATGCGTATGGAGAGTGTCACTGAGCCTTCAAAAGAAAGGAGATTCTGACGCAGGTATAATGCTGGTAACTCCGGAGGACACGTTTGGTGAAATAAGCCAGTCACACAAATGACAGATGCTCTATGACTTTACCCACATAAGGAGCCTTGTCTAGTTCCAAAGGCAGCAAGTAGATGACAGTTTCCAGAGGCCAGGGAGAGGGGGAGATGGGGAACTGTTCCACAGGGATAGAGTTTTGGTTTGGCAAGATGAAGTGTTCTGCAGATGAATAGTTGTGATGTTGCACAACAAAGTAAAGGCCAGCAAAGTACACAGGCAAGAGTGGTTCAAATGGTAAATTGGGTGATAGTTTGTTTTTTGGCCCTACTTAAACCAACAACACAAATTTTTAAATATTTGCAACCCCAGTGTGTCAGGAGAAGAATAAAATAAATCCACAGCTCAATGCAACATAATGAAATTATAGGCCACAAAGCCTAAAGTAAAGGACTTTCAGAATAAAAAAGAAGAGAAAGATCCACAGGAAGTGGAAATGAGACTGACAGCAGATGTCTGGGAAAAACAGCAGCCAGAAGACAATGGAAGAATATTTTTTAAATGATGAGGGAAAATGACTGTCAACTTAGAATCTCAAATAGCTGTCCCTCTGTATCTGCGGGGAGTGGCTCCAGGACCCCTGTGGATACTCAGGTTGGCAGAAAAACTACACACAGCATTCTGCACACTTTCAATCATCTCCAGCGACTTATAATACCCAAGACAGTGTAACTACTATGCAAACAGTCCACATACTGTATTATTTAGGGAAGGGTAAAAAGAAAAAATATCTACATGTTTAGTGCAGCCATTGTAGGGCTAAGTACCCTGTGCGCAAATGAGATGTAAAAGTGAATGATGCTGAGGTGTGTGCCACGGAGCCCTGTGAAGTGGAAAGAGGTCACCGGACTGGTATTCGGTGCAGTGGCTGGCGTGGAAAATGTCACATTTTCTGTTTAGAACTTTCTAGAATTTTTTAAAAAATGTTTTCAATCAGTGGTTGGTTGACTCTATGGACATGGAACTTGCAGATACAAAAGGCCTACTGTATAACTAGACTCTCATAAAGACTAGGAGAGAAATAAATGAGAGTCTCAGATTGCTTCTGAAAGAATTATTAGAGAATGTGCTCCAGGTAGAATAAAATTGAATATAGAAAGCATGAGATATAAGACCAATGAGATGCCAGTCAATTTTCCACCACTATAATACAATATCTGAGATCATTAACTTATAGAGAGGAAGTTTTGTTTGGTTGATGATTCTGGAGGTGTTGCATGATCAATGTCCCTATTGCTTCTGGCCTAAGTTGAGGCAACACATCATGATGGGAACTTTCAGTGGAGTCAAACAACTCAGCTCCTGGCCAGAGAGCAAAGAGAGAGAAGAGAGTTCTCAGTAGCCACAGTCTTCCTCAAGAGCACACTCCCGAAACCTAACTATGTCCCCCTAGGTCTTTTATGACATTAAAAATAAAAGTTAACAAGCTGTAAACCTGCCAAGAGATTAGAAAAAGAGCAGAGTAATCCAAAGAAAGAAAAATGAATGAAACCGTAAATGTAAGACAAGAAAATAATTACCTTTTAAAAACACACAATAGTTAAGATCCACAAAATCTACTTAAGAAAAAGTCATAAATAAATTGTTTTAGGAACTAATAAAGCAAATAAATACATAGAAAACAGTAATTTTTAATATCATAAAAGAATGCCTTGAACCCAAGTGTGATAACACATGCTTATTTCATGACTATGAAGCAAAATTCTAAATTAAATATTAATTTTTAAAAAACCTAGCATTATGTTTCAAATGAAAAAATGAGAGTGATCCTAGGAATATAAGAATACAGATAAATTTGTATGATGTCGTACATTATAAAATTAACAAAGAAAAAATAGTCACTTCAATCTATCCAAAGAAAGCAAATAATAAATTCAATGCCCATGATAGAGGAAATATTCTTTAACAAAAATGCAACAGAGAAGATGGAGGACATTTGAAAACCTACATCAAGCATTTTACTTGATGGTGATATGTGAGGGACATTCTCTTAAACCAAAAATCAGGCCAAAATGCCCTAGATTATAATTTTATTTAACAGTGTGCTAGAGTTTGTGGATCACATAGTAGGACAAAAAATAAAGTTTGAAAGGAATAATGTGCAGATGATACAATTGTCTTCATCTGAAAATCCAACAAAAGCCATAGAGTTTGTGGCAGCAACAGAAAGATTGAGCAATATTGCTTATGTAAGACCAATAGATGAAAGAAGGGAACTTAACTATATTTAATATTTAATACCTGTGGCTCAAGAGATGTTATGATTTGGATCAATTTGTCCGCAAAAGCAAGAAGAAAGACTCTGGGAAGGTGGTCGATGCATTCTTGAGAGTATAATGTGATGGCATAGGAGGTGTCATATGGTTGAAGGGAGGAGGTCACGGGCATGACTTTGGAGACCACATCTTGGCCCTAGCCGGTTCTTCTCTTTCTGACTGTCTCCCTGCTTCCTGGCTCCCTTGACGAGAGCGTCTTCCCCTGCCACGCCCTTCCGCCATGATGTTTCCGCCATGATGTTTCCGCCATGTTTCTGCCTAAAGGCAATGGAACTGGCTAACCATGAACTGAGCCCTCTGAAACTGAATGAAAATAAATCTTTCCTCCTTTGAATTGTTTCTTTCAGTTATTGGGGTCACAGCAATGAAGAGTTACACAAGTAACAACAGTTGGCACTTTTGTAATTAAAAATTATTTCATTATGCTGAAAATATGAAATTAAGCATCCTAAGTCTTTCTAAATGAGTGTCTGAGTATGGTCAGTACATTCATAATGCTATGCAATAGATCTCCAGAGCTTTTTCATCCTGCAAAACTGAAACTCTACACCCATTAAGTCCCCTCTTACCCTTCTCTCAATCCCTAGCAACTATTCTATTTTCAGTCTCTATGAATCTTATGTACTTTATATAAATGGAATCATACAGTATTTTTGTTTGTTTCTGCCTTATTTCACTTAAAATTATGTCCTTAAGTTTCATCCAGATTGTAGCATATATCAGAATTTCATTTGTTTTTAGACAGGCTCTCACTATTTAAATTCACACTGGCCTTGACCCACTATGCAGCTCAGATTGGCCTCAAACTCATGGCAACCCTCCTCCCCCTGCCTCCTGAGTGCTGGGATTACAGACGTGTGCCACCATGCCCGAATGATTTCTTTCTAAAGCTGAATAATATTCCATTGCATGTATATGCCATATTTTGTTTAGCCATTGATCTACCAATGAATATTTATGTTGCTTCCACTTCTGGCTCTGGTGGATAGTGCTGCTGTGAATATGGGTTTGTAAATATATCTTTCAGATACTTTTTTCAATTGTTTGGGATTCTTTGGGATATACAGAGGTAGATTTGCTGGATCATATGATAACTCCATTTTTGTAAATATCTGAACTGAAACACCCCCATTCTGTTTCCTATAGCAGCTACACCATTTTAAATTCTTTTTTTTTTTTTTTCTTGAGACACGGTCACGCTTTGTAGTTCAGGCTGGTCCTGAGCTCAGCCTCAAACTCACATCACAGTAATCCTCCTGCCTCTGCCTCCCAAGTGCTGGGATTACAGGTGTGAACCACCACGCCCGACACTGTGGTATGTGGTGCTGATTGCTGCTGGGCGTGATTCTCCACACCCAGTGTTGTATGTGGTTAACCAGGTATTGAACCAGGGTCCTTGTGCTTGCAAGACAGGCACTGGAACCACTGAGCCAAATCCCTGACCCACCCTTTTATATTCTCACCAATGGGCACAAGTGGTTTGATTTCCTCACATCTTTATCAATGCTTGTTACTTTTTGTTCCTTTGATAGTAGCTATCCTAACAGATGTGAACTTATATCTTAGTGTGATTCTAATTTGCATTTTCCTAATGAGTGAAGCTCTACATAAATGAAAGGATATATATTTCATTCTTAGAGAGGCTCAGAATCATATGGTTGTCCCTAAATGAATATATAGATCCAGTACAGTCTCAATCAAAATACCAGCAGAGAGCCAAGGATATAATTCAGTTGTACAGCATGCACACAGCCCTGGATTCTATCTCCAGAAAGAAAATGGAAAAAGTCCCATCAGCACTTCTGATGGGCTTCACCGGGGGATTCGCATCCAAAATGTCTCAGGAACACACACAGCTCCATAATAAGAATTGAGCTTTCTATCTTTTTGATATAAATAAAAGAATACCCCAGTAAATCCCATTAGGCCAAATGATTTTAACTGATTGCTAAACTTCTACCTTGGTTGTTATCTGTACACTTGTGTTTTCTGTTTTGTTACTTTATGTTTCCCTAGAATATTGTTCATTTTGAGATTTTCAAATTTATTCATGTAATATTCTCGTATGGTTTTAAAACCCCCACATCTATTGTTTTGCCTGCTTTCTCGTTTATCATACTGCTTTCTCTTTCCCATTTTTCACATCCTTGAGTCATCATATCATAAAAACTGTTCTTCTCTAGTTGCTTCTAAAGAACTGGCGGTTAGGTTTTAAACCCTATCTGCTTTTCAAATTCCTCAATCATTAAATTCACCTATTATCTTCATTAATTTCTTTCTTCTGTTTCCTATTTTGCTTTTTTTTTCAGTTTCTTGCCTTAGATGCTTAGCTCACTTATTTCCATTTTTGTTCTCAAAATAATAGAATCAATTGAAGCTGTGAATTGATCCAGGAGCACGTGGACAGCCCCACCCCGAGGTAATGCATAGTTTTGTCGCTGCCCTTATTTGGTAAATATTCTACAACTGTAGTCCAGTTCCTAGCTCAGAAAATCATTATTTAGAAGACTAATTTTTCCATTTCAAAAAGATTATTGTATTCTCTTCATAATTAATTTCTTGTTCTATTACATTTAATATTTAAAAATCTGGCTTCTCTCACTTTTCCCTTTTGGTATATTCTAGGTCTTCTTTCTGGCTTTGCTAATGATTTTGTCAATCACTCTCTTGTCACTAGGACCTAACACCCAAAGGCCACAGCCTGAGGGGAGAGGCTGACTATGCAGTCCCTGGTCAGCGGGCTCCCAGGCAGAGACAGGACAGCAGGGGCAAAGGTGTTCGACCCATGATACCGCAGTGATCACTTCCTCTACTTCTTGGGACTAGGGCCACCTCCTCCCAACTGTACCTTCCGCTGGGCCTTCGTCAGCAAATTAACCCACAGATGAGGACTGAGCCCCACGCACCGATCTTCCACACACAGGAGTGCTTGGGAGACACTTTAGAGGCAAGCCACAGCAATGATCCCTCTTTTTAAACATCTCTCGGGCCATAACACAGCAATGTGTATTATTTGTTATGACAAAACATCAGGTCTATAATGACCCAAAATAAACTTGTAATATTAACGTGACTTCCGGTTTGTATTTATTTGCTATCAACTGTTTAAATAGTCTTTAAATCTTTAGGAAATTTCCTGATCAATTCATTCCCAGGGTTCCCCACTATTATGAAAGATACTGGACTTTCTAACTGGTTGCTTTTACATACAAAACTTATCTGTACCCCATGCTTTGTTGGGTCCTCCTGCTGTTTATGGAGTTTTAAATTTGATTCTCTTGTTCTTTCTGAATACGTGATGATATTATCCACAATAGAATTGTTTGATTTCCATTTCTAATTATCTTATTTATTTAATTTCTTTGTGGCTAGTGTCTTCAACTTCTTGCACCTTAGGTTTTGTTGGTTTTTTTTTTTTTTTTTTTTTTTTTT